>SEYY01019219.1:20000-26313 GCA_009176605.1 Armadillidium nasatum | reverse complement strand
GTCAAAAAAATTCCTAATACGGAATACGTATTCGTAACTTTAAATTCGGTTCTGGAAACTAATCTGAAAGAAAAAAGTTTGTTTAGTTTTCATAAAGCACCATGGATGAAGAAGTGTATTTTTGTACCTGACATAGCATTTGATGATATAAAAGGAGATGATTCAATAATACGTCCTACATTATATTCTTTATCGGTGTATACTCCCAGTGTAAAAGAATTATCTAGAACGCGATGATGTAAAATCCAGTGGTAAAGGTTCTATACAACTCATATGTAAATCTTCAGATTTATTTAAGGATCCAGGAATGGCTTATGTATATTCGGATATTGTCGATCATCAGTATGTCGGGAATACAAAATCCCCACTTCTGCGAGTAATTCATATCCCTCCAGGAGGGAAAGTCATCACCTTTCCCACAGTACATTATTTACCATTAAGTAAATCGTATCTGTCCTCTGTACGTATTTATATAAGAGATGTTGAAGGTGAACCATTTCCATTCACAGACGGAACTGCATTGTGCAAAGTACATATCAGAAAAAAGCTCCGGTGATAATAATAATAATAATAATAATAATAATAATAATAATAATAATAATAATAATAATGGAGAGGGAGAGAGTATTTAGAGGGATGAGAATACAGAGAGGTTACGGACTTGGAGGTTTTTTCGCTAAATTACTGAGAGGAGCAATACCTATATTTAAATCCAGTGGAAAATATCTCGTTAGAAATGTCGCAAAGACAGGGGTAAACACATTACGCGATGTTATAGGAGGAGTTAACCCTCGTGAAGCCGTAAAACGTCGTATTGCTGATGTTTCTGATGAAGATGCTAGATGATGTTAAACGGAAAATACGTCGCAAGATGACTGGAACTGGGGTCGGGAGGAAGATGATAAAAGGGAAGAAGAAGAAGAAGAAGATTGTGAAGCCTAGAGTAAAGAAAAAAGAAATTGATGTTTTTGACTTTTAGGTAAGCAGACATCTAAGAGGAAAATATAAACCAATGTTATTATTTCCATGTATCATTATACACTGACTGATCATAGAAGCAGGATGCATTTCCTTCATCCCTCAAGTCCAGACTGTTGTAAAACAGAGTTAGATCTCTTTTCTGTGAACCCTACACAGACCAGTGTAGGTGAAACCAGCTTTATTAGTATTAACCCTGTACACTCTATTACGAACACCGATGTACCTTTAGAATTTAATGTACCTGGAACTTCAGATCAGTATCTCGACCCTTCAAATGTATTTTTATATTTAAAAGTAAAGTTAGTAAATGCTGATGGTGGTTCAGCCTTACCCAGCGCTGCTGAACATCTCGTTTACCCTGAAACAAATTTTCTATATACCTGCTTTAGCCAAATTGAGGTATTTTTAAATGAGACGTCTCTAGGAGCATCATCTGCGAGTTATCCGTACAGAAGTTATATAGAACATTTACTGAATTATTCCGACGACGCAAAACAATCCCATCTCCAATCTTGCGGATTTTATAGCTTTAAAGATGCTGAAAATCATCGAGATAAATGTGCTAAAGAACAGATACAATGTCTATGAATATTACGGGCGAATAAATGGAGATATATTCTCCCAAGAAAGGCTTATACTTCCTTCTGTAGACACCCGTATTCGGCTCGTAAGAGCATCCGCACCATTCGCGCTTGGTGTATTGAGCGCATCAGATGCTACATCAGGGGCTCCAAAACCAACATTTCAGTTATTAGACGCTTATTTATATGTAAGAAAAGTGAAATTAGCTCCACAGAAACATTTACAGATTGAGAAATCTCTTCTTGAGACTACGGCGAAATATCCTATAAGAAGAATTGAGACTAAAATTTTTAATTTCACACAAGGATTATCAAATATTAATATTTCGAATATAGTCAATGGTAGTCTTCCACAGAAAGTTATTGTGGGTATTGTAGAACATGAAGCATATTCTGGCCACTATAAGAAGTCTCCTTTTAAATTCACTCATTTTGGACTTAGAACCATCAGTTTACATGTAAACGGTCAGCCATACGGGCCGAAGTTATGAGATGATATACAGTGGAGAGAGCCCCCTATGTTCACGACCATTTTATGATTTAATCTCAAATACTGTGACTTGCGGGGATAACGGAACAGGCATTGATTTGAATTCATATGTCGAGAATAGTAACTTGTATGCTTATGATCTTACACCCGATCTTTCAGCTTGTAATGCTTTCCATCTCAACATTGTAAGAAAAGGAACATTGGGAATTAAGTTTAACTTTCGACAAAGCACTGACCTCGCCTATCTCGGTCCTGGTATATTTGGAACATCCTCAACTGATTGAGATTGACAGAGTAAGAAATATAATCTTGAATTATTAAAGATGAATGAAGAAGAAATTTTAAACGTATTTAAAAATGAAAAAAGATTTTTAGGCGTGTTTGCCTGTGACGAACTCGCCTCAGTGAAATTAAGAAATAGATTCAGGACTTATCTTCAACACCTCGCCCCGAATTGTGAGCAATGGACATTGGATCGCTGTTTATAAAAATAAAAATAATGATGTTTACTTTATGGATTCATTAAATTTGGAATTTATGTTAGACCATCCTAATGTAACTCGCTTTTTAAAATATAATAATATTCATCATGTAAAGACATTGTTGTTTCCTATACAGCCGTCTACGTCTAAATTGTGCGGGATATATTGTATTTATTTTATAAAATGTTTTTTAAAGAATGAACCTTTTAATAAGATTATAAATATATTTAATATTAAAAATTTATATGTAAATGATTTCATTGTTAGTAATTTCGTAATAAAAGCAATAAAATAAACAGGTGTTTTACATTCTCTTTTATATATATATATATATATATATATATATATATATATATATATATATATATATATATATATATATATATATATATATATATATATATATATATATATATATATATATATATATATATATATATATATATATATATATATATATATATATTTCCTTGTAACCATGACAACGAGAAAAAATAATAATAAAATAATAATAAATATTAATGTTAAAAGCTATAAAGCCGTTCTCTACTCGTATTGACTCTATGGAGTATTGGTAGAGCGTTCCGCTAGCGGCTGAGATGACCCCAGTTCGAGACCATCTCTTGAGTAATTTTTTTCCATTCAAAAATAAAAACTTACTTATATAAAAATTGAATTTTTTGTTCTAAGTTTAAAAAAAAAGAGATATATATATATATATATATATATATATATATATATATATATATATATATATTATATATATATATATATATATATATATATATATATATATATATATATATATATATATTATTAAAATAATAATAATAAATATAAAATTTAAAAATATTTTTAGGAAAAAAAGATTTATTAATGTTAAGTTTATTTATGTATAAAAAGACTTTAAAGCAAATTTTTTTTCATATCAAAATAGTCGGGGCTTAAAATCATTTTCTATCGAATGAAAAAAAAAGAAAACATGCTTATGAGTTTTTGTAAAACGACTACTATTATAATTTATTATAAATACTTAAATACATGCTTATATATATATATATATATATATATATATATATATATATATATATATATATATATATATATATATATATATATATATATATATATATATATATATATATATATATATATATATATATATAACTGTAACCATGACAATGAGAAAAAATAATAATAAATACACTAAGTTTTTACCGTTCAAAAACATTTAAAAGAAAATATTAATGTTAAAACCGTTCTCCACTCGTATTGGCTTCGATGGAGTAATGGTCTAAGCGCTCGCTAGCGACAGCGGAGTCGCTAGTTCGATCCCCATCGGACTCTTGAGTAATTTTTTATCTATTCAAAAATAAAAAAAACTTATATAAAAAATTGAATTTTTTTGTTCTAAGTTATATATATATATATATATATATATATATATATATATATATATATATATATATATATATATATATATATATATATATATATATATATATATATATATATATATATATATATATATATATAACTGTTCCCATGGTTACGCGAAAAAAAAATAATAATAATAATATGTGTATGCACCAGCGCCCGCGCTCGAACCGACTGCGTGTGTGTGCACCGCGCATGCGCCCGACCCTCGGCTTGTGTGTCTTCTTCGCCGCGCGCGAAAAAAACAAAGCCATAAATAAAAGAATTTTCCTTTTTCAAGTAATTGCTCCGTTGGCCGAGTGGGTCTAAAGGCATGGAAATTGATTCAAAGGACCCGGGAGTTCGAATCTCGGTCTGAGATATGAAAAAATCGAGTTTTTAAGAGCGTGCGTTTGTTTGTTTGTTCGGCTTTCAAGTTTTCCAAGTAAGAGAGAAATCCGTGACGTCAGCAATGCTGGACTGTGATTGGCTGGAAGATTCCCTTAACAAAAGAAGGTTGTGACGTATCATTCCAATTCCCATTCCAAAATACAAACCGTGACGTCATGACCTTTCAAACATACAAGCTATGACGTCATCAAAGGAACCTTGCAAAATACAATCAAGGCACACGCGAAAGCGGCAAAGTCAAAAGAAACCGCAAACCATAAAGGTGAGAAATAGGTGAGAAATAATTAAAAAACAAATAAAATAACACCACAAAACAAGATCACATCAAAGATAAGACCGCAAAACAAGATCTCAATTAAGATAAAACCGCAAAACAAGATCTCAATTAAGATAAAACCGCAAAAAACACCTCACAAAGGTACGTGAATTTGCAAATTCCTTGCAAATTCCTAGTGCCAATTCCTAGTGCCAATTCCTAGTGCCAATTCCTAGCCTGGTAAAGTGTTCATACACTACTATATATATATATATATATATATATATATATATATATATATATATATATATATATATATATATATATATATATATATATATATATATATATTATATATAATTTATAATTATATATTATTATTATTATTATTATTATTATTATTATTATTATTATTATTATTATTATTATTATTATTATTATTATTATTATTATTATTATCATTATTATTATTATTATTATTATTATTATTATTATTATTATTATTATTATTATTATTATTATTATTATTATTATTATTATTATTATTATTATTATTATTATTATTATTATTATTATTATTATTATTCCTATTGTTATAATTATTATAATTATAATTATACTGTTTATAGACCTTTGAGGCAAAATATTATAATTAATTAACAAATGATGCATAGAATGCCTCTGGATATCTAATTATCTAATTATTATCTAATTTTTTATTTATTTATCAATATTTTTTATTTATTTGTTGATTTATTTATTTATTAGAACGATAATTAAATAATTTATTTATTTGTATACTTTTTTTTAGCTCATTTTTATTTTAAATGTAATCAATATATTAGGGCCTAATAATAATAATAATAATAATAATAGTATAATAATAATAATAATAATAATAATAATAATAATAATAATAATAATAATAATAATAAAAATAATAATAGTATGATAATGAATAATGACTGTAAAGAATCCTTTTATACTTCTACTTATTATTATTATTATTATTATTATTATTATTATTATTATTATTATTATTATTATTATTATTATTATTATTATTATTATTATTATTAATTATTATTATTACTATGAAACTACTAGTAAAAATAAGAACATAATACAACAATTATCATTGCTAGTAATAATAGTCCTTTAAGTGGTGGTATCAACACTTCAAAAATATATTACTTCTAATATAATAATAATAATAATAATAATAATAATAATAATAATAATAATAATAATAATAATAATAATAATAACAATAATAATAACAACAATAGTAATAATACTATGAAACTATTATTATTATTAGTTGCAGCTGAAACAGTAGTAACATCAAAAATTCCTTGCCTCCATTTGCAATAGCAAAATAATAAATACCGTATGGTATTTAATAATAATAATAATAATAATAATAATAATAATAATAATAATAATAATAATAATAATAATAATAATAATAATAATAATAATAATAATAATAATAATAATATAATAATAATAATAATAATAATGACGAAAATAATAAAAAATGAAAAATAATAATAATAATGATAATAATAATGAAATAATTCTGATAATAATAATGAAAATATTATTATACTCTTATTATTATTATTATTATTAGTAGTAGTAGTAGTAGTAGTAAGTAGTAGTAGTAGGTAGTCGTGATAGTAACAAAAATTTA
>SEYY01019219.1:10000-15000 GCA_009176605.1 Armadillidium nasatum | reverse complement strand
AATAATAATAATAATAATAATAATAATAATAATAATAATAATAATAATAATAAATAAATAATAATAATAATAATAATAATAATAATAATAATAAATAATAATAATAATAATAATAATAATAATAATAATAATAATAATAATAATAATAAAAAATAATAATAATAATAATAATAATATATTATACTATTATATATACTATAATATAATAAAAATAATAATAAAAAACTTCAGCTACGACTAATACTACTCATATTATTACTACTATTACTACCTACTACTACTACTACTACTACTACTACTAATAATAATAATAATAATAATAATAATAATAATAATTAATAATATTATAATAATAATAATAATAAATAATAATCATAATAATATGAAAAAAATTACAAACTTGGAAATATTAATTGGCTTAGAGGCAAAATGTAATTAAATTAAGAAGAGTATCAATTACCTAAAGCAGTCAGGGCAGATTCTCTCAACAAACCGTAATACATATTAAGTTGCAACTCTCTCTCTCTCTTTCTCTCTCTCTCTCTCTCTCTCTCTCTCTCTCTTTCTCTCTCTCTCTATCTATCTATCTATCTCTCTCTCTCTTTCTTCTCTTTCTTTCTTCATTTCTCTTAAGATCATTCACTCTATCTATCTCTTCTTTCTTTCTTTCTCTCTCACTCTCTCACTCTCTCACTCTCTCTCTCTTTCTACCTATCTCTCTCTCTTTCTTCTCTTTCTTTCTTCATTTCTCTTAAGATCATTCATTCTATCACTATCTCTTTTCTTTCTCTCTTTCTTCATTCTCTCTCTCACTCTCACTCATTTCCTATCTCTTTGTCTTTCTCTTTCTCTCTTACTTTTTTAATCGGCAGTTCATTCACTCTATCTCTCTCTCTCTGTCTCTTTCCACTCTCCTTTCCTCTCACTCCCTCTATCTTTCACTTCCTCCTTTTCTTTCTTTTTTTTTCCTCTATCAAGATTGACGTAATGTTAATGTTAATTATATTAATTAGAACAATTAATATCTATAACGGAGAATTAATTACATTATAATAATAATTAACGCTAAGATGTTCATTGTTTTATTGTTTTAAAACAGTTATACAATAATGTCTTTTAATCGTCATTAACTGTGTTAATCGCCACATCATCTCTCTTAATTAATAGACATCTTTAAGAACAGGTAACTACCAAGACTGAATATACCACTACTGACTAGTAGTACCATACCTATTAACATAATTTTTGCTAGTACCATATCTACTAATCACCACATCTCTCTTAATTAATAGACATCTTTAAGAGCAGGTAACTACCAAGACTAAATTTACCACTATACCGACTAGTAGTACCATACCTATTAACACAATTTTTACTAGTACTATTTACAAGTAATGAAATATCTACTAATACATTAACTTAGACTATTTATTAACTTAGTAATATATAATTATTATTATATATTACTAGTTTGGAATATTAAAGTATACTTTAATATTCCAAACTAGTATAAGTACCATAATATTACTACTTAAATATATTACTTTTACCACTACAGACTAGTCCTACCATAACTAATAATACAATTTTTACCATAACAGACTAGTACCACATCTGTTAATGTCCCATTTACTATTGCTTACTAGTACTACCATATCCACTAATACTATAATATTACCAAACTAGTATAAGTACCATAATATTATTACTTAAAATATTACTTTTACCACTACAGACCAATACTACTGTATCTAATAATACAATTTTTACCATACCAGACTAGTACTACTATATCTGCTAATGTCCCATTTATTATTGCTTACTAATACTACCATATCCACTAATACTTTAATATTACCAAACTAGTACAAGTACCATAATATTATTACTTAAAAATATTACTTTTACCACTAAAAACTGGTACTACCATATTAATGCAATTTTTACCATTCCATACTATTACTACTATATCTGCTAATATCACTTTCATTATTACTTACTAGTACTATTATATATACCATAATACTTTTACCTTTTCAGACTAGTATACATAGTATAATAACACTTCTTAAAATTACTAATTTTACCACTACTGAGTAGTTCTACTATATTACTATATCTACTAATGCTACTTTTAACATTTTTATATTAGTACCACCTTATCAACTAATACCGCTTTTATTAGTATTTATTAGCATTATTTTATATACAATACTATTTTTATCACTCCTAACTAGTACTACTATAATACCAAAATTAATACCACTAATTCTACTCGTATTACTCCGAAGTAGTGCTATTATTATTATTATTATTATTATTATTATTATTATTATTATTATTATTATTATTATTATTATTATTATTATTATTATTATTATTATTATTATTATTATTATTATTATTACTAATATTACTATTATTATTATTATTATTATTTTTTATTTTTGCTGTTATTGTTTATTATTATTATGATTATTCTTATAATGCATCATTTTTATTGCCATTGTTTCAATTATTGAAATTATCCAAATTATATTAATTATAGATTACAATTATTATTATTATTTTTTGTTGTCATTATTATTATTATTATTTTTATTATTATTATTATTATTATTATTATTATTATTATTATTATTATATATTATTATTATTATTATTATTATTATTATTATTATTATTATTATTATTTCAAGGAGGAAAACATTTTAATTACTTTTATTCATAGGAATCGTACCAGCGCTTTCAAGTCAATCACTATAGCAACCGTAATGCCACGGCAGCGGCCAAATTTATATTAATACTAATACTGTACTTTTAATACCACTTTTTACTCCTTAATTATCTTAATGAACACACTCAAAAAAAATTATAATAAATAATTATAGAAACTTTAAAAAATGCACACAAATTACGCACATGCACCAACATACATAAAAATTACGTGTACACATAAAATAAAGCAAATACCATGTTCATACCATTACAAATACATACATTCCGACATTATACACACTCAGTATTACACACATAGTGACACAATTAAGAACCAGAGTATTGCACACACATACATAAAGACTCAATATACACTTTTAACAATACACACACATACATATACATACTCTAACACATCACACACTTATGCATTACACTCATATACATGCACAGATTCTAACACAATGCACACTTATAGCATTATACATACGTATATACATACATACATACATACATACATTCATACATACATACATACACAATGCACACTTAGAGCATTTAACACACTCATACACACACTCTCTACTACAATCCACACCTATATCATTAGGCACACTCATGTACATACTCTCTGCCACAACCCCACACTTATAGCATTACACATACACATATATACATACAGATACTATGACACAGACATAATGTACACAACTTTACACACACACACTCTACCACAGTACCTATTTATAAACTTTTAAAAAATGGGTGTTTATAACTCATTACCATTTATGTTAATAAACCGTCTGGTTAATTTGTTATAATTTATCTTTCTCCTTGCTAAATAGCGTGAAACAACACCTCGTTTCTTTCTCTCTTTCTCTCTTTTTTTTTAACCCCTTACCCCCTCCACCCCTCCAACCTTCCCCCACCTCCTCCCTACCCCTGAAAAAAAGATATTATTTATATCTGTAAGAGATACTTTGAAGTATTCTGATAATTATTATTAGACCACCCAAAATGATGATGTCTTTAAGTTTTATGCAAATAATGTTAAATATACACCCAAATTTTTTTTTTCTCCTATTAGTGTATTTCCTCCCGATTTGTCTTATTATTTCTCTTTCTCTCTCTCTCTTTATATATATATATATATATATATATATATATATATATATATATATATATATATATATATATATATATATATATATATATATATATATATATTATATATATATATATATATATATATATATATATATATATATATATATATATATATATATATATATATATATATATATATATATATATATATATATATATATATATATATATATATATATATATATATATATATATATATATATATATATATATATATATATATATATATGAGTGTGTGTGTGTGTATGTGTGTATGTGGGTGTAGCTGTGTGTTTGTGTTGGTGGGTGTGATAGTGGATGTGGGTGTGCTGTGTGTGATTGGGTGTAGGTGCTTTTAGGTGTGCATTTATTTATAAGTGTGAATGTTGTTTTTGACAGCAACATAAGTAGAAAATAGGAAATAATAATAATAATAATATTAATAATAATAATAATAATAATAATAATAATAATAATAATAATAATAATAATAATAATACATTTCAAAGAAAAGAATGATTTTGATAAGTCAGGAAAATGGAAAAGAAATATTTAAGTAATTTTTATTAATAAATTTTAATATTTTTATTTTATAATTTTTATTAATAAATTTTATTATTTTTATTTTATCCTTTTTATTAATAAATAATATTAATTTTAATAAATATTATATGTTTTTTTTTGGGGGGTGGGAGAATAATAAATGGAAAATAGATCATTTCATAATTATTTTAATTAATTAATTATTAATAATTATTTATATATTTCAGGTAACAAGTTTTTACATTAGAAAATGTCGATAGGAAATGCAATGAATTATCGATTTTATGTTTCAGATTTTAGAATGTTATTGATTGTATGGTTATTGTGGTTGTAAAGAGACGTTCTGCTATTTGACTCTTGTTTTTTATGATATGGTTGCGTTGTATTAATCTGCTGTTGTTCATTATGGTATGGTTGTACGGTTGTTTGTGTTGTATTAATCTGCTGTTATTCATTATGGTATGGTTGTATGGTTGTTTGCGTTGTATTAATCTGCTGTTGTTCTTTATAGTATAGTTGTATGGTTGTGTTGCATTAATCTGCTGTTGTTCAAAATGGTATGGTTGTATGGTTGTTTGTGTTGGTTTGATCTG
>SEYY01019219.1:2500-5000 GCA_009176605.1 Armadillidium nasatum | reverse complement strand
TCCAGAGCTCTCTCAAGGGGGGGATTAATCTGTTACTGACAAAGAAAAAAATAAAAAAAAAATAAAAAAATAAATAAAATAAAAATAAAAATAAAAAAATACAAAACATTTGCGAGCAAAATAATAGTGATTGAGAAAGTCCATCATCAGATGCCGAAAGTGATAATCAACACTAATTGACCAACCTCATAAGGAGTTTAAGTCTTTAAAAGAAATCGTTTAAATTTAAGCTTCCTGGTCATGAGAAGAAAAAAATTTTGCTACCGGAAACTGAAATCATTTTATAATCGTATAACAGAGGAGAGATTTAAGTGAAATTTAAGTGAAATGCGACGTTCGCCTCACTCTCTTTATCCTTCTCAAAAGGGAGCGATTTTCTTTCTACGAAAATGTGCAAGGATTTCTGATGAAACTAGTTATATAGAGAAGAAGAAAAGGAACTGTAAACAAATGGTGGTTATTCATAGGTAACTACAGAAGGAGACTGAAATGTGATTCTTTAACATAACCACAAAAGATACACACCAATTTCAACGGGTCTCTCAATCGGTATGAGTGAAAGCACAGGAGATTCCCCTTAGTCCTAAAAAATTATTATACAAACCACAATTTATTTATTTTTCTACCTATCTATTTATTTATTTATTTATTTACCTATCTATAATCTAATAAGAACCCTTGGCTTCTAATTCAGTGTTTCTTCTTTTGCTTATTTTTGCAGAGACATTTAAACCAAAGATATTACAAAATTTCTGACCAAAGAGAAAATTCCCCATCTTCAAATGGTGAGATTATAGATAGGTATATAAATAAATAAATAAATAAATAAATAAATAAATAAATAAATAAATAGGAAAATAAATATCTTGTGGTCTCTGTATAATAACTTTTTAGGATGAGGGCGACTATCCTGTACTTTTCACACATACCGATTGAGTGATCATTTGGGATTGGTATGTATCTTTTGTGGTTTTGTTTCCACCAGGCTCCATGTTTTCTCTATACATAGAGAAAACATGGAGCCTGGAGGAAAACAATATCATCAAAGAATCAAATTGCCATCAGTATACATCAAACTACAAGTTTCATCCATCAATTTATAAAGGTTTGAGAAGAGGTGAGTAGTAGGGTGCCCATATTGGCGGCCCTGAAAAGCCTAACGAGATTTAGATTTGCAAATGCAAATCACTCCTCTCAAATTGACCTCACGCTCTTTCCTGACAACGTTTTGGGGGGTTCAACCCATCGAAATTGACCAAACGTCGGTGGAAGGGGCCCCTGGGGAGCCGGGTGAGCCTCCAAAATCTGTATCAGGAGGTTACTTGAGTTTGCAGAATTGCTACGTTCACCTCACTCTCTTTCCCGACCCTTTCATGGGGGTTCAAACCTTCGTTTCCAAGTTTCAGTGTAGAACATTGAGTCACATATTTGATCAATTTTAATCAATTAATCAAGGTTGAAAACTTTTGTGAACTCATGGAGAACATAATAATAATAATAATAATAATAATAATAATAATAATAATAATAATAATAATAATAATAATAATAATAATAATAATAATAATAATAATAATAATAATAATAATAATAATAATAATAATAATAATAATAATAATAATAATAATAATAATAATAATAATAATAATAATAATAATAATAACTTGATTGTAATAAGTATAGAGTTACATTTCTACAGAGCGATTTAGAAAGCTTCCCAGATAACCTCTCCAACCTAAGCGAGGAAAGTATTTAACGATTTCCTCAACGTTTTCATCAAAACCTCAAGACGAAAAAGAGGATCCGTCCCTTGGATGAAGGAATACTCAGGTGAGGATAACTTATCGTTGAAGCATTCTTTGCGAATGTCCAAGCACATTTCAAACAGGAAAGATAAGAAGCGATCTTTAGCGAGATATATCTCGATAATAATAATAATAATAATAATAATAATAATAATAATAATAATAATAATAATAATAATAATAATAATAATAATAATAATAATAATAATAATAATAATAATAATAATAATAATAATAATAATAATAATAATATAATAATAATAATAATAATAATAATAATAATAATAATAATAATAATATAATAATAATAATAATAATAATAAAAATAATAATAATAATAATAATAATAATATAATAAATAATAATAATAATAATAATAATAATAATAATAATAATAATAATAATAATAATAATAATAATTTTTTTTAGAACTTAATAAACCTTTTACGTACTACCTTACCCTTTTGATTGTCAGTCAGCAGCAATTATATAAAAAAATATATAAATAAAATTAAAAAGGTATATAATATCTTTGAGTAACTGATCATTTTAAGAATCAAGGAAAAGTTGCCATTTTTGGTATCAAGAAAATTTTGCCATTTTTGGAATAAACAACCTCATGATAAATATAAACAGGCCTAACAAGTCAGTCAGCAAAAGTTATGCTCTTAAGATAATATTATTATTATTATTAT
>SEYY01019218.1:27500-37501 GCA_009176605.1 Armadillidium nasatum | reverse complement strand
TCTAATATTTTATAAACAGGAAGCCGATCATCGAAAGTGAGAAATTCGTCCTCTACAAGGAAACTTCTTAGAAAAAGAAAATTAAGATTAATTTCCGCTTTCGTTTTTCTCCTTGATCACAACGTTAAAGAAAAGCGGAAAAATAGAGATATAAAAACGGAATGAAATTACGTCGCACGTGAATGAAAGACATTAATCAAGACTAGACGAAAATTAATAAACTTCCAAATATTTTCGTTTTAAAAGTCAATCAAAAATTCCTTTGGAGAGTTGGAAATATTTTTTATGGGAAAATATTTTACAATTTCGTTCATATTTGTCTCGCAGTGACATTAACTCTGAAAACGAAAACCCATCTTCCTTATATTACCTACTTGCAAAACAAAATTATTTTTAAATTTTACTTTTCCTTTTCATTTTGTGGCGGTAAGTTTAATCTAGTTCTTTAATGGTTCCTTTATTTCAAAAAAATAAAAATATATATATATATATATATATATATATATTATATATATATATATATATATATATATATATATATATATATATATATATATATATATATATATATATATATATTTTTTTTTTGGGGGATATATTTTACATCTACTATTTCTCAGAAAACACGTCACTTGGTTTTCGAATACCACGCAGCGGAGGTAATATTTTGGTTCTCCTTTTTTAAAATATATAGATTACACATTTTAAATTATTTTATATATCAATTCGATTTTGCCTCATCACTATTATTATTATCTCTATTTATAATGATTTTTTCATTATGGTTTATATTATTTTATGATTTTTACTCTTGTACCAAAATTTTAATGAAGATCATTTTTAATTTTAATTTTATTCATATTTCTATGAGTTTGATATTATATTATTATTATTATTTTTATTATTATAATCTCAGATTTGAAAGCAAAAGAAAAATTTTCATTATTTTTAATTTCAGTTATTATTATTATTATTATTATTATTATTATTATTATTATTATTATTATTATTATTATTATTATTATTATTATTGTCTATATCTAATTAATATTATTCCTTTCATTTTTGACTTAGGTTCATTTTGGGCCAGGCGATATTAAGTTGCTAAAAAAATATATATATACAGGTCAGACTTTACATTAGCGGCCATGCATAACTCAGAAACTACTAACCGTACATTAAAAAGGATTATATTTTTGAAATCCTTGGGTCATTTCCAGTAAGAAAAGTAAAAAAAATTGTAAAAAAAATTATAAAAAAAAAAATATATATTCAAAAATGTACGACCGATTGTAAGAAATTTGTGTCAGTTCGCTTTTAGACACGATGCGGGGAGGTTGTCGTTAAATGAACCACTTAAATATTTTTAAAAAAAAACATATGTATACGGGGGGCACTGCCCCCCGTACCTTCTGATCCGTGAGTGATGATGATACTGTAGACTACTTTTCCTGAAGACGATTTTGGGTATTTCCCGTATTTTGCAATTTCTAAAAAAAATTTAAAAAAATTTTTTTTTTTTTTTTTTTTTTTTTTTTTTTTTTTTTTTTCTTAAAATTTATTTATGTAATAAAGTTTATTATAAGAATTTATTTTTTAGTTCCCAATTTTCCTTACCTAAAATTCAATAAGGATTTCAAAAATATAATCATTTTCAATGTAAGATTAATACTTTTTGAGTTATGCATGGCCGCCAATGTAAAGTCTGGCCTATATATATATATAATATATATATATATATATTTATATTTAATAATAATTTTTAATAATAATATAATAATAATAGATAATAATAATAATAAATAATAATATAATATAATAATAAAAATATATATAAATATATATATATAATAATAATAATAATAATAATAATAATAATAATAATAATAATAATAATAATAATAATAATAATAATAATAATAATAATAATAATAATAATAATAATAATAATAATAATAATAATAATAATAATAATAATAATAATAATAATTTTTTTTTTTTTTTTTTTTTTTTTTTTTTTAATTTTATTAAATTTCTTTAAAAAAATAATCATAAAATACAAGAACATATGCGTATCCCTTTGGGATACGCACATGAGCTTGTTAATATATTATTATTATGATTATTATTATTAGCATTTGTTATCTCTCTCTCCTTTTATCAAAATTTTAAACAATTTTTTATTATTGTTATTATTATTATTATTATTATTATTATTATTATTAATATTATTATTATTATTATTATTATTATTAGGATTTGTTATCTCCCTCTCTCTCCCACGCTGTTTTCTATCCAGAGTTTATACTCTCTCTCTCTCTCTCTCTCTCTCTCTCTCTCTCTCTCTCTCTCTCTCTCTCTCTCTCTCTCTCTCTCTCTCTCTCTCTCTCTCTCTCTCTCTCTCTCTCTCTCTCTCTCTCTCTCTCTCTCTCTCTCTCTCTCTCTCTCTCTCTCTCTCTCTCTCTCTCTCTCTCTCTCTCTCTCTCTCACTCTCCTTTCATCGAATATTAGGATTTTTATTTTTATTATTTTATTATGATATTGATTCCCATTTATATTTATTAACCAGTTGTTTCATTAATGTTAATTTTGATTTTTACCATTTCTCCATTTAATTAATTGTGCTTATAATTTTAGGTTTACGGAATGGAGTTTGAATTTTAAATTTTGAATAGAAGAATGAGTCTTCTTTACAACCCCAAAAACCAGAAGAATTACAGCTCGTTATATATATATATATATATATATATATATATATATATATATATATATATATATATATATATATATATATATATATATATATATATATATAGTTGAAAAAAGAATCTTTAGTAAGCTTGGTGTTGTTAGTTCCTCTCACTGACCTGTTGAGCCAACTAATAGACGGTGCTAGCCACCACAACTCTTCAAGCCTTGGCTTGGAGTACCACTTCAAGAGAGGAACCACAGTCGAGGGTAAAAGGATCTGCCAAACTGTGGTATCCTTTTGATGGACAGAGTAGTTAGAAGCATCTTCTTGTAGAGGAGTCGATTCTTCTGGATAGAACTGGTGGCTTCGGCGGTAACTGTTTGCTGCTTCTTCAAAAACTTCTTCTGGCTTCTGGTTTACTAAGCTAAACTACCTGTTAACCCTCTAAAATGGAAAGGTGTTATAAACAAGTAGTTAGTACTTCACTTTTTTTATTCATTAAAAATTATATAACAAACTTATTATTATTTTTATCTTATTATCAAAAAGTTAAATTATTATATAAAATAATTTTTATAATTCAAAATAATTTATTACGATATAATTAAATAATATTATTTTTACAAAGTACATAAAAATAGAAATTATATCAATAACTTATATAAAAACCTAAATATTAATAAAATGTATATTATAAAATGTAAAATGAAATGTTATTCCTAAATATGTGATGCTGTTTTAGTTATTATAATTGTCTTATTCATTTTGTTAAGGAGAGGCTTCAACTGACTTTTCGTCCTTTTTAGGAGTGAAAATTATTAATACACTTTTTTTTCGTCAATTATATAGTAAAATCTATGCCGATTCCAAATCTGTAATAAGTTTTTTTTTAAATTCCAAGTGGTTAATTAACACATGTCGAATGACCTTGAAAATGTTAATGCGCGTACTCAATGCAATTTTTTTGGAGTGTGAAGTCATTAAATTTATTTTGTAATATTGTTATAGAAAATCGTCTCCTGATTCTAAATATGTAATTAGTTTTTCATAATTCTAGATAGTTACTGAGATATGACCACTCTAAAAAATCTCATATGGAGACCCAACTATGTAAAGGCCCAAACTTTTTGGGGAAAATATTTTTATTTTTTTTTCATCAATTTTATAGTAAAATCTATGCTGATTCCAAATCTGTATGTAGTTTTTTATAGTTCCAAAAGGTTTCTAAGAAAGACTTTTCAATTGACACCTACCAATGATCTTTAAATTGTCGGCAAATCACTCTCAAAGGAATTTTTTTTTTTTTTAAATTCTATTGCTACAGTTTTAAAAAAATAATACGCAGAGTCCAGATGTGTAATTAGTTTTCCATAATTCCAAATAGTTACCGAGATATATCCTCTCAAAATATCTCAAAGGGGAACCCTCCGAAGGAAGGACACTAACTTTTGGGGGTAAAATTTTTTTTTCATAAGTTCTTTAGTAAAATATATGCTGATTCCAAATCTGTAATGAGTTTTTCCAAATTCCAAGCGGTTTCTAAGAAAAAGACTTTTCAAGTGACACTGGTCGAATGACTTTAGTTTAGCGATATACTGCAACTTCAAAAAAAAAAATTTTTTAATAAATTAAAAAAAAAAAAATTTTTTTGCCATATTTTTATAGGAAATAATAAGCAGATTCCAAGTATGTAATTAGTTTTTCATACCAAATGGTTACTGAGATATGACCATTCAAACGTGGAATGTACTTTATAAATAACATTATAAGTCTTTCGTTTATGCGATTTTCTCGAAATAGCACTTTTCAGAGATAAGAATTTGCCAAAAAAAAAAAAGGAAACAACGATCATTTTCAAATTTTTTTTTTATTGAATTAGAGACAGTTAGGAAAATAAATACACCTATCTGATCCCAAAAAAAATTGCGGATCACATAAAAGATATTCATTTGAAGTTAAAACATTTTTAAAACAATGAAAATTAAGTATTCCCGATAAATATGGGCAGGATTTAAACAATCTAAGTCATCACCTATCATTAAAACCGTGCGTTCATTTGATTCCTACATATTTTTCCAAATCATTAACAGAAAAAAGAAGAGAAAACATTAGTTATTTTATATTTTATTAAGGATTTAGTGAAAAAAGGGAAAATGGTTATAGAGGGGGGTTTGGTCCCCTATAAAAAAAAAACAAAGACAACGATCCGTCTGATAGTGTCTAATTATATACATTAATGTTTACCCTTTAAATTCGTTTTCCTCTCATCTCCATAAAAAATGGTCTGAAAAAAGTTAGTCTTACCTTAATGGCGCAATTTCATTCGTTTATTTTACGTGACATTGTTATTAACTTATTTAGATTTTATTTTATTATTATATATTTATTTTATCATTATATATTTATTACGTAGTGAATTAATGTGATGTATTTTGTGAGAATTAGCAAATGACGTTGTTGACTATCACTTTTTGAAGGATTCTTGGAGTAGAAAGCCGAAGCCAGTGGTTTGTGATCTGTAGAAAGAGTAACGTTTCTTCCTTCTAACATGTGTTTGAAACCACAAGAGTCAATTACAAAACTTTAAAAGTTTCAGTTCTAAGAACATCAATAGATATTGGAAGAGTTTCTGAACAGGTTTTTCTTCTCTGAGGAATTTACATCTTTGCAAAATTAGTAAATGAAATTTTATAAATTAACTAAATTTAAAAATTCGATTTGGAAATTTAACAAAAGTTTTTTAAAAAAAGAAGCATAAACTGGAGAAGCGACACATAATATTAAATTTTGTTCTTTTAACACGTTGACTGCCGGAAAATGGGGCTGAGCCCGTTTTTGAAATTTTTTTTTATTTTTTGACCGATTGAGCTGAAATTTTCAGTATATATAGTTTTTTTCCCGGCGAAAATAGTCCATTTCTAACGTTTTTACGAGTGATTAACCGTTTAGAAGTTATTTGGGGTCAAATGTTAAAAAAAATTTGAAAAGCGGGGTCAAACCACTGGTCCACATGAGCTGAAATTTTAACTGAACAATCTTAGCCCCAATATATGGATGCTGTATAAAGAGATTTTTGATATCACGTCTAGAAAAAAAGTTATAGGCACAAAAAAAAATTTTTTTTTGAAAAAAATCATACCTTTCCGGAGAAAAAAAATATTTAACAATTTTTTTTATTTTTATATATTGTTTAGAAGAGGGATAGGTCTATAACTTACGTTTATAACATTATAAAATAATATTTCTTTGAAGAAAGATATAGTCTCTCAAACGTTTAAAATTTTTGAAAATTGGCACAAAAATGGACCTTATTTGAAGAGCTATATCTCAGAAAAGACAAGTTAGATCGAATAATATATATAACAGATATTGTAGCCCCATCATTTATCTATAAAACTACCAAATATGAAAAATGTAGTTTTTGTATTTTTTTTTTTTAAATATTTTTTTAAAAAAAGTTGTAAATTTTTTTTTTAACAATTTTTGACTTTCGATAGTTGATCAGTATTGGGCAAATAACAATTTTTCTATACTTCTGAGAGCAAAAGTCTATCAGTAAATTTTGTAGCCAATAGATTTAGGAACACACACTCCAAATTTCAGACCAAAAAAATTTTTTATGTGGCCTCACCGTAGATTTGAACATTCCTAAAATTTCCGAAATAACTTCTAAACTTTAACTCCCTCGCAAAAACGTTAGGAATGGAGTTTTTTCGTCGGGAAAAAAGCTATCTATATTGAAATTTTCAGGAGAATCGGATGAAATTTTTTTTTGAAGGGGTGCGGGGCGCAAGCGCCCCACATGGCAGTCAACGTGTTAAATAAAATAAAATATGCTTAGAAATATATTCTTGAAATTGTTATTTCGGAAAATTTTAATCAAAAAAATTAATTTTAATTTTAAATTTGAAAGCAATAAAAATACACCGATGATTTGGATTGTGACTGATAAAATTGAATTTATAGATGTAGTTGACCATTATGAAGAAGGATCTTTTCATGGGTGGTCTGGGGGCGAGAAACATCCATTTTCTAATGTTTATTATTTCAATTAATGCTTGGAAACATCACTGGCCAATATCACTCAGCAAATTTTGGGAATTTGAAGGAATGCACAATAATAATAAAAATAACAATAATAATAATAATAATAATAATAATAATAATAATAATAATAATAATAATAATAATAATAATAATAATACAATAATAATAAAAGTAATAATAATAATAATAATAAAAATAATAATAATAATAATAATAATAATAATAATAATAATAATAATAATAATAAATAATAATAATAATAATAATAATAATAATATAATAATAATAATAATAATAATAATAATAATAATAATAATAATAATAATAATAATAATAATAATAATAATAATAATAATAATAATAATAATAATAATAATAATAATAAATAATAATAATAATAATAATAATAATAATAATAATAATAATAATAATAATAATAATAATAATAATAATAATAATAATAATAATAATAATAATAATAATAATAATTATAATAATAATAATAATAATAATTATAATAATAATAATATGATTTATAATAACAATAATAATAATAATACAATAATAAAAATAATAATAATAAAAATAATAATACAATAATAAATAATAATAATAATAATAATAATAATAATAATAATAATAATAATAATAATAATAATAATAATAATAATTCAATTCAATTCAATTCACAAATTTTTATCCAAGGAATGGTACATTTACTGGCTTAAAGTTTAAAAGTAGTTCCTATACTACTAAATTCAATAATAATCTTAAAAATAATAATGTGACAGTCCAATTCTCTGAAATGGGGCTGCTAGGGGAAAACACTGTGGTTCCCTTTGAGCCCCAATGTTTAAGACATATAAATATATATATAAATATATATAAATAATTTTAATTTATTTAATAATTGCAAGTTATGATATATTACTTCTAGAGTAACAAAAGTTTAGAAATTTTGATCATGCAAGAAACAATAACAGAGTCGTTAATTATGAAGTTTGCTACAATAATTCTAGTAATAATAATAACAATGATGATATTTATTTCATATATTGTAATAATAATAAAAATAATAATAGTAATAATAATAATAATAATAATAATAATAATAATAATAATAATAATAATAATAATAATAATAATAATAATAATAATAATAATAATAATAATAATAATGATAAAATAATAATAATAATAATGATAATAATAATTATAATAATAATAACAATAATAACAATAATGGTAACTATAATTATAACAGTTTCGGTAATACTGCAGTGATAAAAATAGTGATAATAATAGTTACGATGATAATAGTAATAATAAAAATAAGTTGTAATATAATTTTTACAATAAAACTTTCAATAACAATAATAATAAGAACAATAATAATAATAAAACAATGTCAGCAACGATTGTACATAGTAATAATAATAATCGTATTGATGATTGCGGTAATGGAATTGATATTCTTGAATGCTATAGATTATCTGATTTAATAATATTAAGAATAGAGATAATAATCCTAGTAGTAAAAATATTAATGGTTAAAATAATAACAAGTATTGTAATAATGCTAATAATAATAATAATAATAATAATAATAATAATAATAATAATAATAATAATAATAATAATAATAATAATAATAATAATAATAATAATAATAAAAATAACTATAATAATAATAATATTAAAGATAATTATAATATTAGTAATTAGCAATGGTAGTAATAAAAATAAGAATAGAAATAGTATTGGTAAAAACATTTATAATAATAGTAATTAATATTAATAATAATAATAATAATAATAATAATAATAATAATAATAATAATAATAATAATAATAATAATAATAATAATAATAATAATAATAATAATAATAATAATAATAATAATAATAATAATAATAATAATAATAATAATAATAATAATAATAATAATAATAATAATAATAATAATAATAATAATAATAATAATAATAATAATAATAATAATAATGGGGATAACAATAATAAGAATAGTAAAATAATATAATAATAATAATAATAATAATAATAATAATAATAATAATAATAATAATAATAATAATAATAATAATAATAATAATAAAATTAACAATAATGATAATGGATCAATACGAATTTATGTACCCTTTTTTAATTTTGCGCGTATATGATTTTATTGATCTTTCATTTTTTATGTCGTCTGGGAGATTGTTATATAGAATGGTGGAGGTATAGCTTACTGCCTGTCGTGCTTTAGTGAGTCTGTAGAAAGGTGTTTTTATGTTATTGTTGTTTCTTAAGGATATTCCTCTCTCAATTTGATTGTTTTGGTGGTTTGTTTTTAGGAATTCGCATGTGTTATTATTAATTACTTTGTGAATTTCCTTAAGGAGGAGAGGTTTAGAAGATGATCAAATTGCAATATGTTAAGTTTTTTGAATAAAGGTGGTGTATGACTATAAAAGTCTCTGCTGCCTCTGAGAATTCTTATTATTTGTTTTTGCATAGTTATGATTTGATGTGTGTTTGTTTTGGGTGTTGTTCCATATACAGAGAGACAGTAAAGTATTTGGGGGTGAATGTGTGCAGTATATATTTTTCGAAGAACAGTGGAAAGGATTTTGCTACTTTAACAAGGATGCATATATATTTTGCGAGTTTATTTTCTAATGTGTTTATGTGTTCTTTAAATGTTAATTTGTCATCTATAATGACTCCCAGGATTTTCGCGGTATTTGTTCTGGTTAGCTCAAAATCTTTTAGTTTAATTTTAAAATTATTTCCTACCTTTTTGTTGCTTATTGTGATGTAGGAGGTTTTTTGAATGTTTAGTGATAGTTTATTTGAGTCGACCGATCTCGTGATGTTTGTTATAGAGCTTTCAACTTTTTTTGGAGAGTGTTTCGGGGTTCTTGTCATTGATCAATATAGATATATCATCTGCGAACGAGACAGAGAAAGAGTTGTGTGAGTTTATTAAGTCGTTTGTATATATATAGTTTTTATTTGTTGTGTGTTAGAGAGTATGTCACCTAACTCTACGTATTTTTGTCTACCTTTGAAGTAAGTTTCAAACCACTACAAGTTTAGGCCATCGAAACCCAGTCTATTTAATTTGGTTAATAGGATATCATGGTCTATTGTGTCAAACGCTTTGGTGAAGTCTAGTAGCAGAAGGACGGAGGAGTCTTTATTTTCTAAATTTTTATAAAGTTTTTCGGTCAGACAGATAAGCGCGTCCGATGTTGA
>SEYY01019218.1:0-15000 GCA_009176605.1 Armadillidium nasatum | reverse complement strand
AATGCTAAAAAAATAACTATGGAGAAGGTTCAAAATCTTTTATAGACCAATGAGATATTAGGGTGATATCTAGATTTCGCGTAATTGGCAGAGAAATCAGAAAAAGTTGATGCATTATAAGAGTTTTTAGCTTTTCTTATAAAAGTTCAAGTCTGCTGAACAAGGATTCGAAACCTGACCTCTACGATGGTAAACCAGAACTTTACCACCAAGCCACGACAGTTCAAAAGAAGGGAACGATGAGAAAGCTCTTGAAAGACTATTCATACAGACTCGGCTCAAAGGAACCTATATATATATATATATATATATATATATATATATATATATATATATATATATATATATATATATATATATATATATATATATATATATATATATATATATATATATATATATATATATATATATATATATATATATATATATATATATATATATATATATATATATATATATATATATATATATATATATATATATATATATATATATATATATATATATATATATATATATATATATATATATATATATATATATATATATATATATATATATATATATATATATATATATATATATATATATATATATATATATATATATATATATATATATATATATATATATATATATATATATATATATATATATATATATATATATATATATATATATATATATATATATATATATATATATATATATATATATATATATATATATATATATATATATATATATATATATATATATATATATATATATATATATATGGTCAAATAGATAGATACTTTTTAAAAACTCAACTTCTTCACATCTCCCTCTCAAAAACACCTCCTAACTTTCCTATCCTCTTCGATGGCTCTCCTGTCTCACCTGTAAATAACATTAACATTCTTGGTCTAAACATAAACAACAAACTATCTTGGAAACCACATATCACAATGGTTGCTAAAGCGGCCTCTAAGAAGCTGGGTGTTCTGTTCAGATTGCGAGAATTTTTCTCTTCTGAACAGTTACTCCAAATATATAAGGGTCTTATTCGCCCTTGTATGGAGTACTGTTCTCACATTTGGGGGACTTCGGCTTCTCCTCTCTTCTGGATAGGGTTGAGTCAAAAGCTAAAAGATTAATTAACTGTCCCCTACTTTCAAACTCTCTTGACCCTCTGTCTCTGCGACGTGACTATATCTCTTTTCTACAGGTACTACAATGGCAGGTGCTCGAGGGAATTGGCCTCTCGCATTCCTCCACCATTGCGTCGTCCTCGTTGCACAAGGGGTGCCCTGCTTTCCCACCAATTTTGTGTGGAAGTATTAAATCCCAGGCTAGCCCGTTGTGGTTCCACTTTCTTTCCAGCCACCTCTATTCTGTGGAACTCTCTACCTTCATCTATTTTTCCTTCTGTATTTAACCTTCCACTCTTCAAGGCTTCCGTCTGCGCCCACCTGAGGGCTGTGCGTTAGGTGTGTGTGTGCTTAAAGCGAGTTCTCTCTATGTGTGTGTGCCCCCTCCTTGAAAAAAGTGGCGTTCTGTAAAATATATATAATATATATATATATTATATATATATATATATATATATATATATATATATATATATATATATATATATATATATATATATATATATATATATATATGTGTGTGTGTGTGTGTGTGTGTGTGTGTGTGTGTGTGTTTTTTGTATTTATATTTTTTATTTAAATCTGTTACTTATTTATTTAATTTTATTCATAAGTTTTGCAAATTTAAATATTAAAATTATTTCATATTTTTATAACTTCTTTTCAAAACCTTATTAAAGTATTTTATTTTATTTTCATTTTAAAAAAAATAAAATTAATTTATATTATTTTATTTTTCAGAAATTTTTAATAAGATATTTAAATTAAAAAGAAACGAAAAGATAATTTTAAAAAAAAATAATTAAAATGCTGTGTTTTTATATCGTAAAAATTATTTCTATTTTAATGGTTAAAATTTTAAGTGCAACAATGGCTTTAAACATTGAATTTGAAACAATAAATCAAAAACAGAGTCAAAATAGAGAGGATGTTTATCTTGGATCAAATAAGACTATTTTCCCGGCATTGTTGTACAACTTGACACAAAAAAACCATGAAGAAAATAAGTTTGTATTAGAGAATTATCTTACACTATCTCCTGTACGATGGACAAGCAAAGGGGCCGATAATTTAACTACCTATTTTTATACACCAATACAGAAACTATACAAGAAGTCATCTTAAGCGATGTCTACTATTTATTTTAAATAATCAGGGAATCCATTATTGCAATCAATCTTTTTATAAGTATCTCACACGAAGAGAAACTGAAGCAAAACCCATTAACTACGATCTTCATGAAACAAGTCTTCAATCATTGCTTCATTGCTTAGATGGACTGAACAAATTTTGCTTAAATTGTACAAAAACAAATTTGACCAAAGTTTCACACGTGAACTCTGAAAAACGTATCAAATTTATTCGTAAGCTGCTCCGAAGAGTTTGTGTAGAAGAGGAGACCTCAACAATTGAAGGGATAGAATCTTCTGAGGAGGACCAAACATCAGTAGCCCTATCAGGGACGCAGTGGTTACGAATCGCAGCTTACTTCGTCATATTTATTGTCGGTGTTGTTGGTAACACTTTGGTGGTTGTTACATTGGTTTACCACCGAAATATGAGGTCCATAACAAATGTTTTTCTTTTAAATCTAGTAAGTTCAAAAACATTTCAGTAGTATCTTAAGTTTTTTTTTCTTTTCTTTTTTAATAATAATAATAATAATAATAATAATAATAATAATAATAATAATAATAATAATAATAATAAAATCTTCATTTAGATTAATTGTAATTTAAATGATCATACATAAAATTTCCTAATAATCATTTATATCTATATTTCTGAACAATTTTGAAAGTTTGTATATCCATCTATCTATCTATCTATCTATTTGACCATATATATATATATATATATATATATATATATATATATATATATATATATATATATATATATATATATATATATATATATATATATATATATATATATATATATATATATATATATATATCAATTTAGGCTGTTTCTGATCTTTTACTTGGTGTCGTTTGCATGCCATTTACACTCGTTGGATCATTGCTTCGGGATTTCGTCTTTGGAGCATTGATGTGCAAACTCATTCCGTATATGCAAGGTAAGAATCAAAAGAATAGATAGAGAGAGAGAGAGATAGATAGATAGATAGATAGATAGATAGATAGATAGATAGATAGATAGATAGAGAGAGAGAGAGAGAGAGAGAGAGAGAGAGAGAGAGAGAGAGAGAGAGAGAGAGAGAGAGAGAGAGAGAGAGAGAGAGAGAGAGAGAGAGAGAGAATTAATATAGAGGCTTAGATAAAGGATGATGAGTTCTGAAAGGGAAAAAGAGAAGAGAGAGTCAGAGAGAGTGAGATAATTAATATAGAGACGTAGATAAAGGATAATGATTTCTAAAAAGGAAAGGGAGAAGAGAGAGTCAGAGAGAGGACAGTAAAAGAGGTGCGATAAAAGATAATGATTTTTGAAAGGGAACGAGAAAGAGAGAGAGAGAGAATTAATATAGGGACGTAGATAAAGGATAATGATTTCTGAAAGGGAAAGAGAGAAGAGAGAGTCAGAGAGAGTGAGATAATTAATATAGAGACGTAGATAAAGTATAATGATTTCTAAAAGGGAAAGAGAGAATTAATATAGAGGCATAGAAAAAGGATAATGATTTTTGAAAGGGAAATAGAGAAGAGAGAAGAGAGGAGAGAGAGAGAGAGAGAGAGAGAGAGAGAGAGAGAGAGAGAGAGAGAGAGAGAGAGAGAGAGAGAGAGAGAGAGAGAGAGAGAGAGAGAGAGAGAGAGAAAGCCATTTTTTGAATTCATAATGCTTCTTATTGTAAAGTATTTCCTTTATATTGATTGTATCCTGTGGAATAGGATTTGGGAAGGGGAGGTTATAGAAAAGATCATAGGAAGTAGGGGTTAGGAGGGGGATTGTTCAGGATTTATTCAGTTCTATTTTATTATTTTTTAAAAACTTATTATTTTTTAAGCCAGGCATTTTAAAGGTCAGAAACCTTTCCCTTTTATAAAAGGTGCTTTATAAATTTGGGACAAAAATTCCCATTTGACCTGTGATGACCGAAGAAGTGTTATGCTGCTTAGTGGGGTAATAGGTATGCAATTTCTCAAGACGTTTGGAGTGGTTGCAAACATTTTTAGAAAAAAGAATAGTCAATTTTTTAATTGGGAAAAGGAAAATAGAGAATTTTTTTCAAAATTTGTACAAAAAAAAAAATAATAAAAAAAAGTTAATTTTTAGTATATATACTTACCTGATTCTTAATATTAGTACTTAATACTAACTATTAATATTAATTTTTAGCATTTAGTAATATACTTGCTTGATTGAAATTTTATATATAGTGGTAAATACAGAAAATATTTTTATATTTCTAATGAAAATACGAAAATGATATATATTATCACAATGAAAATTTATTAAAAAATAATAGTTTAAATTAAAGTTAAAAAGTTTCAAAGTTGTAATAAATTAAAGAATATCTGAAAAGTTAATTGCAACGATGTACAGTTGCTACCGAACTAAAGACTTACAAATGTAGCCGCTGTGGGTCTGGGAGGTTTTCTTATCACTATGTCTTCCTCTTACTTCAGAAATTCTCTCCCACGACGCAATTCCCTCCCACTTCCATAAAGCAGACATAATATATACTCTTCAGCAGGCAGGTGAATTACAATAGTGCTCATAATGAAAAAACCTTCCCTGTACGCCAAAAAAAAGTATATCCATATATTATTTTATTATGACGTCATTGCAGAACAATCCTAATAAAGAGAAATCTCATTTTATTAATAAACAGATTTAAACAGATTTTGTTTGTTCGTTTGTTTCTTTTAATCCAATATATAAAGGGAAATTGAATAGGATTATGGAATATAATCTCTAATAAAAATATATGACAAATCAGGATTATATTCTAATATAATAAAAATAATGGAATGTGATGATAATTTTTATTCTTTTATTGCTTGGTAAATACCTTTTAAACACGCAACGTTAATAGAAGATTTAATCCCCAAAACTATTTGTTTATTGAAAACTCAAATCAAATGCCGAAAGGATTTTATATTTCAGATAAAATTATTTTTTATTTATAGGATAATTTTCTTTCCTGTTTCGTGCTAAAAAAATATTTCAAAGTGAATGTTTACTAAATTACTTCTCAAAAAAAATAATAATAATAATAATAATAAAAATAATAATAATAATAATAATAATAATAATAATAATAATAATAATAATAATAATAATAATAATAATAATAATAATAATTCACAAAATAATGATTATAGATGAAAAATTATCATATATATATATATATATATATATATATATATATATATATATATATATATATATATATATATATATATATATATATATATATATATATATATATATATATATATATATATATATATATATATATATATATATATATATATATATATATATATATATATATATATATATATATATATATATATATATATATATATATATATATATATATATATATATATATATATATATATATATATATATATATATATATATATATATATATATATATATATATATATATATATATATATATATATATATATATATATATATATATATATAATTACAGCTGTATCAGTTTCTGTATCCGTTTGGACTCTGGTGTCTATTTCCTTGGAACGCTACTACGCTATTTGTGAGCCTTTAACCTCCCGACAATGGCAGACTTATAAACACGCTTCTAAAGTCGTGGCAATAGTTTGGTGTGGATCTGCGACGGCAATGCTTCCCATTGCGATCCTTTCAGAATTAGTGGCATTTGGTGGGTCTAAAGGTAAGATAGTAACTTTTGAAGTATTTACCTTATTTTAAATATATTAAATATCTTTGTTTATTTTTATGTAAATTATGATGTAAATTAGGGTTTTAGTGACCCAATGTAATCTTTTCAGAATTAGTGGCATTTGGTAGGTCTAAAAGTAAGGTAGTAACCTTGATGTATTTTTCTTGTTTGTTTATTTTTATGTAAACTGCGATCTAAATTAGATATTTTAACAGCTCCTTTTCTTAGTTATTTTTGGAATACTATATGTGTATTAAACACTGCAAACGAAAACCTAGAAATATCTTAATTCTTCAAACTTGGTCGATATTACTTTCGAAATTACTTTCAATATTGCTTCCGATATTACTTGATCGATATTTCTTTCGATATTACTTGGTCGATATTACTTTCGATATTACTCCCGATATTACTTGGAAGATATTACTTTCGATATTACTTGGTAGATATTACTTTCGATATTACATGGTCGATATTACTTTCATAAGAAAAGTTCGATAGGTGAAGTTCTTTCCCTCCTTTCATGAATATAATAAACATTTATAGACAGGATTTTTTTTCCAGTTATAGTTACAAATTTTTACCTATCCCCAGAGACAGTAATTTTGAGCCAGTGGTTCGTAACCTGAACAATCAAGGGACTGAAAATTCTGGTAGCTCATCACTTTAACATGAGAAATATTGTATTCACAGAATTAGTATCATCCAATGTGCTAAAATCTTAGGTTGGGGGAATGTATTTTTTTTACCAGAAAATTGATAGTTTCATTTCCCGACAAAAGGAAAAAAATATTAATTTAACCATGTTAATTTTTTTTTTTTAATCGGATTATCTTTCCAATAATGTTCTTTAAAATATCAAAAAATTTAAAAGATCATCCATGATACCAACAACCTTAATAATTTTCTGTACTTTATTTAATTATTTATTTATTTTTATTTTATTTATTTTATTTTATTTTTATTTATTTATTTTTATTTTACTTTTTTTAATAACAGAATTTTCTCTGAAAGATTTTCGAGCTAGACCAAGTCTTAATTTATATTGCAGAGATGAGTATCTTATTACTCCAACTCTCCGACTCCAGACTTTGCCGCTATTCTCATTGCTTATGGCTAACTTTTGATGTAATCTTTTTGATGTTTTAAAGATTGAAAGAAATGAAATTATAAACAATAATTTATTTTAATTTTAAGGTATCTCTCCAGTGGTTCGCAAAATCTGTGCTTCCTTGCTTGCATTTTGCCTTCTTAAAAAAAATTAAAAAAAAAAAAAAACATTCCCGGTTGCGTTTCATTCTTTGCCAAGACGCACGTTCAGCACATTCTCAAACATCAAACTATAATTATATTTCTTTAATTAATCTCTATTCTTTCCAAAGTTTTCAAATCTATCTTTATTAGAGAGTTTTTATATATTTAATTCTTCCAATTTACTTAGATCGTTAGTATGAAATAATGTTTCTTTTCGTAAGAAATCAATAAATATAAGAATGATAGAGAATACATTGTTTTCTCTTATGAGAAATTAATGTTTACAAGTTGAATCCAGTATCTTATCTGGAGAGAGAAATGTGGAGCAGTGTCCATCGCCCCAACCAATTTTCGCATCAAGTGGAGCAGTTTTCCCACACAAAATTTACCTGCTTGACCCTATAATGATTATCTGCTCAGAGTTCGAAATGCTACGTGACGTTAATTTTAAATATTGAAATAGCTTATGAAGAACTAAACTTTTCTTTAATTTATAAGAACAAATGAGAATTTTTCTCTTCTGGGCAGTTACTCCAATTATATAAGGGTCTTATTCGCCATTGTATGGAGTACTGTTCTCACATTGGGAGAGGCTCCGGTTCCTCCTCTCTTCCGGATAGGGTTGAGTCTAAGGCTAAAGGATTAATAAACTGTACCCAACTTTCAAACTCTCTTCATCCTTTATCTCTGCTACGTGACGTTGGCGAACTCTCTTTTCTACAGGTACTACAATGGCAGGTGCTCGAGCGAATTGGCCTTTCACATTCCACCACCATTGCGTCGCCCTCGTTGTACAAGGGGTACTCTTCTCTTGCACGAATTTTGTGTAGATGCTGGGAACCCAAGACTTGCCCGTTGTGGTGCCTCCTTTCCAGCCACCTCTGTTCTGTGGAACTCCCTACAATCATCTATTTTTCCTCCTGCATTTAATCTTCCTCTCTTCAAAGCTTCCGTTTGTGACCCTCTGAGAGGTGTGCGTTAGGTTCGGGGCTGGATGGGTTCTCTTCTTCCTTTCTCTTTAAAAAGCCCCCTCCTTGAAAAGGGCTCTGCCCTTGAGTAGTGGTGGTCTGTAAGAAGAAATAAAAATCATCTAGAAATTTTCAATTTTCGACAATTTTCCGTTAAAAAAAAAGTTTACATTGGCTCAAATAACCATTAACCAGAATGATTCTAAGTGGAAAGTTCATCGCCTAAGAGTCCATTGGAGTAAGTAGTCATCAAGCAAAAAGAAAATGAGCAATAATGCATAGGAGGGGGGGGAGCAGGTTGTTCTATGAAACTCCATTCAACTTTTATCATGCCAATCTTCGTATCGGAGTCCAATGAGAATAAATCTTCATTAGTAAATCTGTCGTACCAACAAAATAAAATAAATCTGATTTTTCTTTCCGACAAAAAGTAGAATAACACATGTTCTAACTTTCATTGTATTAAATTTGTTGGTGCGTTTCGTAAAGATGGAACTTTACTACATTTTCCCGACAAATATTTGACGATCATTCCATTAGCTTTATTAAAGGAAAATAGTCGTGACTAGTAGTTAAATTCAATAAGTTTTTAAATTCTTTTGACTAAAACTATAAGTTGTACTCTTTGATGTATTTTTCCTTCGAAATATGCAATACTTTATGTATGGATTATTCATTTTATTAGAACGATGTGGAAATTTATCATATATATATATATATATATATATATATATATATATATATATATATATATATATATATATATATATATATATATATATATATATATATATATATATATATATATATATATATATATATATATATATATATATATATATATATATATATATATATATATATATATATATATATATATATATATATATATATATATATATATATATATATATATATATATATATATATATATATATATATATATATATATATATATATATATATATATATATATATATATATATATATATATATATATATATATATATATATATATATATATATATATATATATATATATATATATATATATATATATATATATATATATATATATATATATATATATATATATATATATATATATATATATATATATATATATATATATATATATATATATATATATATATATATATATATATATATATATATATATATGCAGACAAATAGAAATCAATTTTAGAATAATTTTTATTTAATTTTTTTTCATTATTTTTATCTTTATTTAAATATTGAAAATAAATTGAAAGAGACATTGTTTGCTAATGGAGGGAAATATTAAGCTTTGTTTTCTCTAATACCTGAGTTTATTTCGTATGTGTGAATGTGTATTTGCATATGGTTTATCGATTTTTGTATGATTGAATTTGTGTGTTTAAATGTATTTATGCTTTAAATAAATTTAAGTATATATTTGTGTCTGTATTTATGTGATCATGATATACACATCTTTTAAATAAATACATGAAGTCTAAAGGGTTAATAGAAATTCTATGTATGCATGTTTTGTGTGTATATTGTATACATGAAGGTATAGTAAGTGTTAATAATCTATATTTTAGGCAATCATGTTAATTTATGTTAATTCTTGTCTAATAGTGTTAGACGTGTCTTTCCTTCATTGCAATTATTAAGCGTTTTGGTCTTCATTACAAGCCTTTGAAGCGAAGTTATCAAAATTTGAATGAAGAGATTTGTTCCAGCCATGAGAAACGCAAAGTTTCCAGAAATTAAATGAAAGGCAGACAATAATTGTTGAATAGGAATTCTAAGGATAGGAATGATTCTGACAATGAATAGGAACGATGAATGAGTCCCATCAATGAGAAACGCAAAGTTTCCCGAAAGGAATAAGAGAGGCAGACAATAATTGATGAATAAGAATTCTAAGGATAGGAAAGGTTCTGACAATGAATAGGAACGACGAATGAGTCCCATCAATGAGAAACGAAAAGTTTCCAGAAAGGAATAAGAGAGGCAGATAATAATTGATGAATAGGAATTCTAAGGACAGGAAAGATTCTGACAATGAATAGGAACGACGAATGAATCCCCACATAAAATACTAACGAAAATATATTGTTAAAAAAGGAAACAAAAACTTACTGAATAGGAATACGAACTTTAAAAAAGTTGCTGGAAAGAGAAACGAGAACTACAAAACAATATATATGCAAAGAATACAAATTACAAGAGTTCCGTCATGAATACCTTAAATAAAATATCATTGAAAAGGATATAAGTTATTGATTAAAAAAAAAAATAAAAAAAAAAATAAAAAAAATAAGAAAAATAAAAAAAAAAATAAGAAAAATAAAAAATTTTACCGAAAAATTATAAGAAGAAAAAACATCGTTAAAAGTGAATTTGTGAGGGAAACAAAAGTTGCCGAAACTCAAATTATTTTTAGAAAATGATTCAAAAAAAATAAAAAAATAAAAAAATTAAAAAAAATTACGAAAATACAGAACAGAAGTTATAATGTTTTACTTAAAAACAAATTTACATATTTAATTAATTTTTATTTTGAAAAATTTAGTTTAATTTGTCATTGTTCTTTTAATGGGTTTGCTTAGTATAATTAAAGTGCAAAGATTTTTAATAAGTTTAAAATTTACATTACATTACTATATATATATATATATATATATATATATATATATATATATATATATATATATATATATATATATATATATATATATATATATATATATATATATATATATATATATATATATATATATATATATATATATATATATATATATATATATATATATATATATATATATATATATATATATATATATATATATATATATATATATATATATATATATATATATATATATATATATATATATATATATATATATATATATATATATATATATATATATATATATATATATATATATATATATATATATATATATATATATATATATATATATATATATATATATATATATATATATATATATAAATTTTTATTTCACCTCTGGTGGGCAAAGGCCAGTAGCCTACTAAAATTCTCTACCAGAGTTAGTGAGGAAGTTGGAAACCTGGTCAAATTAAGGGCAGACGTGACCTAATACACGACGTTTGAAGGTGTGAAAGTCAAAGGAAGTTGGGAAAATAGATGAAGGAGAGTCTTTCAGACTTTACCGACATAATACATATAAGACTGAGCATAGCGGTTAAGTCTGGGGTCAGAGAGTTGGACAGAGAAAGGATGAGACTGTGTTGAAACACGAGTCGAACAAACCCTTCTCAATGGAGGAGGTATGCGACGAGGGAGTTCAGAAGAGCAGTGTCCATTGTAATAGCGATAGTAAAGAGAGAGTGACGCAACATTTCGACGGGCAGAAAGAGATTGGAGAGAATTAGTGAGAGCAGGAGAGTTGATAAGGCGAAAAACTCTAGACTCCACCTTTTCCAGGAGAGCTGTATGAGTGGAACCACTCCAGATATGTAAAGCGTACTCCATACAGAAGCGAACAGCATCCCTATACAGAGCAAGCAATTGGGGTGAAGTGAAAAAAAGTTGTAGGTGCCTCAGAACACTCAACCTCTTAGAAGCTTGCTAGAAAGAGAGGTAATGTCATCTTTCCAAAAAAGATCTCAAGAAAAAGAAACGCCAAGAATATTAAGTAGAGATGTAGGTCTGAGTTGAGTGTTTTCGGAGAAGATATCATAGTTGTGTGGAAAATTGTGTCGAGTAGAGAGATGGAAGATTTGGTGGTATTGAAAACAACCGTGTTTTCTTTGCCCCAATTTTAAATGCGAGATTGATCAGAGGTCAGCTGCTCCAAGACCACCTTCCTTCCGTCTATTAACTGCTGTTTGGAGGGGCGCCTTTCAAATTCAAATGTGTAATGAAGGGTGGAGTCATCAGCATTTGAGTGGATAGGAGATGAGGTAACAGAAAGAATGTCATTAATGAAAAGTAGAAAAAGTGTTGGGATAGTAACAGAAAGAAGGATATTAATGAAAAGCAGAAAAAGTGTTGGGAAAGGACAGATCCTTGAGGAACACCTCAATTAATAGATTTAAATGAAGAACGATGGCCGTCTACAACAGCTGCTATAGAACGACTGGAAAGGAAATCAGAGAGAAAGTCACAGATAGATTCCGAAAGAGGGAAATTTGGAAATCAAATCTTTTACCAAGGCAGGGTACATGCTCAGAAGCACAAGTTTTGAGAACCACAGGAGGAATACCATCAGGACCGTACGTCTTCTTAGTGTTAAGCTCAGAGAGAGAGAGCAGAATGACGTCTTTAGAAGTAATTACAATTTTAGGCATAAATGAGTTGAAGGGGATTGAAGGGGTAGGAACAGTTCCGGAATCGTATAAGGTTGAATTAGAGGTAAAAGTTTGAGCGAAATTTTCAGCTTTAGTAGAATGCAAAACGGCAGTTGTACAGTCAGAAGATACCAGAGGAGGGAAAGAGGAAGAATCAAAGTTAGAGTTGACATTTTTTTTGCAACATGCCAGAAAGGTCGTGAGGAAGTAGAACCAGAAAGATTGTTACATTTTAAATGGAGAAAGGAATTTTTAGTGTTATGGAGAATAGATTTTGCACGATTCCGGAATGAAATATAAGTTGCATGAGTGTCTGGAGTTTGAAAACGACGGTAGTTCCTGAAGACAGCATCCCTGCGGCGGATACCACGAGAACAAGCAGAGTTAAAAAAAGAAAAGGTTTGTTAGGATTAGTAGAAGGAAAAGAAAATGGAATGTACTCCTCCATGCCAGAAAGAATCCCCTCCGTTATAAGCTCTGCACACTCAGAGGGATCCCTCCCGCGGAAACATTAATCATTCCATGGATAATCATAAACGTACAATCACAAGTCAGAGCAGTTAGTGGCACTAAAATTCCAGAAATGTCTCCTCGCCGTAGGCGGATACAGTTCTTGCTGAAGACTTGAAGAGACAGGACAAGGTATATTTATATATATATATATATATATATATATATATATATATATATATATATATATATATATATATATATATATATTTATATATATATATATATATATATATAATGATAAAGAGAATAGCAAAAAACAAGTAGAGCATTCTATATATACAATGATCAACTTTGAGAATCTTCTTATTAATAAATAAAATTCTTATATTATATTGACTTTATTATGATAAAACTATAAATAACGTTTCGGCCTTTTTTTGGCCATCTTCATGATTTTATCTGAAAAATTTTTTTATAAAATGGTACAATAAAGTCACAAAAGTCAAACAACAACAAAACAAAAAAAAAGAACAATAATGATAACACAAATAAACACATCTAATAAATGAACCTAAGAACTGTGAAAACTTAAGTGAATAAGTGTTAAGTATAATTAAGAATGAATAATTAACAATTATATGAGAATCAGGAATAATGATAATGTCTTTATCAAAATATCAGACATGACAAAATTAAAAAAGGTACACAACAAAATAATATTTAAACGGATGAACTATCGGTAACGTGACTGCTAGGTAACTGGAATAAACTTAAATGATAGACAAAATGAAAAAAAAAAAAAAAAAAAATGACACGTACGTACAAACACATAAACAAAAGCAATATATGGTTATAAAATAAAATAATAATATATACATAATAATACATGGTATAAATTATAAAGATAATATATACAGACTATAATATATAGATAACTAAAAATAAAAAATAAACAATAAAAAATAATAAATAATAAAAAAAATAAATAAATAAATAAATAAAAAGAAGAAAAAAAATAGAAAAATAAGAAATTTATATCAAAAACAATAATATAAACTAACATACTAAGTATAGATTTAAGAGCTGCTACTATGGACTGAGATGAGTTGTACACTCAGAATGATGTCTGAAGGAATCATGACTATAACAATATAAGAAGTTGAACAATTGGAGCGTTCCAAAGTGTAGAGAGTGTTAGCAAGTAATATGGAATAAAAGATCGGATTAAGTAACAAAATTTAGAGATCGGTGACAAGCAAGGGCATAGTAGAAAGATTATTGTTGAGATCTGGTTTTAATTTATGAATATACAGTGATTCAAGGATACGGAGTGAGTTGGAATTGGAGTGTGAAGATAGAACAGAAAAAGTGTTTTGAAGAATAGAGGAATGGCAGGAAAGTGAATGATTGCGTATAGCAGAAAAAGGAGGTGAAGATAGGGGAATAGAAGTACGTGATGATATACCCTGGTGCTCGCAGATGCGAGTACGCAAGAGCCGAGTGGTAGATCCAATGTAGCCTCTAGAGCATAGAGGACAAGAATATTTGTAAACCACATAGGCTGACAGGGCGGAAGGTAGAGCTGATTTATACCGGAAAAAGGAGGAGATTTTGAATGGGGTGTTGTAACTAAATCTGAAGTCTAGATGAGGAAAGTGAGTAGATAGTGAGCGAGCGAGGTTACGTGTCATTATGGTAGTAGATGGATTCAAAAATGGAAAAATAAAATATATACTCATATACAAACTTGAGGATAAACTGATTCGTAGTCTTCGCACTCTTAAATCCCAACGTTCCATAGATCAATCCCTATATCAACAGTTATATCCCACAGGCACATCTTTAGGCTCCCTCTATGGAGCTCCTAAAATTCACAAACCTGATTGTCCTCTTCGTCCTGTCTTAGCATCATATAGAATGCACAACTTTCAACTTTCCAAATATTTAGCCTCCTATCATTAAAGACTCTTTTTACTTCATCACACACAGTTTCTAACTCATATGAATTTGT
>SEYY01019217.1:82500-102912 GCA_009176605.1 Armadillidium nasatum | reverse complement strand
TGTGTGTGTCAGTTGCAAATGTTTAAAAATCATAAATAAAAGTTTCAAAGACTATGAAATGAAATCTATTTTAAATATAGTTCATTCCTTTCTTTCCAATCAGTGCAGTGATCTCAGATCACTCTGCCAGTAGGTGGTTATATATTTAACATTCTATGGCGGTTTTTGACGAAGCCTAGCAATGAGTTATTGCCCTTGAAGCTTCGTTTTATAGTTTTCTCCATCAATTTGGTTACTCTTCTTCATTGATTTCTTTTCGATATTTGGTAGTTAAGTGGATTACCTTTTATTCAAGGTTGTTCTATATTTCATCCCTTTTCTTCTTACTATCAACCATATTCTCTATTATTCCTATAATAAATAAATTTATGCACAAACGACGACTTTGTCAATGATTCTGCGCACTTCAAGCCTGCTTCTTGCTTTTATAATAGTGATTAGTCACTATAAATTTTTTAATTCTTGTTGAACTAGATGTCTATCGGTGGGATCGTCTTAACCTTCTGAAACGTAAGTTTTTAAAATTTCCGCTATCTTTTTCATTTCAAATATCCACCTTTCCTGCCTTCTTCGACAGTGATATCACCTTTCCAATAAATATTATAAATGTTCTTGGTATTTATAGAAACAAATGTAAACTTAACCTCATATATCACTTTGGCAGCTAGAAAAACTTAAACTTTAAATTCTAAAGAAGTGAAAAGATTTTACCGTATCACAGGTAAGCTAGCTATTACAAAGGTTTATCCTTAATGAATACTGTTCTCATATCTACGACGGATATGGTATTTTCATTTCCCAAGATAAGACCAAATGATACTATTGAAGTATCGACTGGACTTTTTTTCTCATTACGAGACTACTCTGGAGAGCTTTTTATTCTTCTATTCGACTACTACAGTAGCAAATTTTGAGAGCTTACAGTGACATTTCGTCGCTTGCATTATGGGCTGTAGTATGTGTGTTCATAAGTAACACTAGGAATGCTTGTTGCTCGTAGAACCTCACTATTTCTAAAAGTATCGATGAGAAATTATCAATTAATTTATATTTAACATCCATCTTAAATTGAATTGCTAATCCACACAATAATAATCCCCCTAAATACTCTAAAACATTGTCATTTTAAGGACTAAAAATTAATATTACTTTATGGATTTCTAAAAGGTATAATTTTAATGTAAAATAAAAAGGATAAAGTTGACCACAATGTCTAAGTTTTTTATTATTATCAAAAAATATTATTAGTCTTTTCAGTAAAAATGATGATGATGCATAAAGTCAAATCCAAATTAAAAATTTTTACATCATATTTTCCGATGAAAACGAAAAATTAAACTAAGGAACATTTAATAAAAAACTTTAAAAAAAAAATTTTTTATTACATTATTCCTTACATGAAACGTTGAAAAAATAAATTCATATATAAATATATAAACAATTTCTGATATAAAAAAAAGAAGTAACCTGAAAGAAGACTGAAACCGAAAATAAATATGAAAATAAATTTATATACATTAAAGCCTTAATAACTGTTGAAAAAAATAAAATAAATAAATATACATTAATTTAGACAAATTAAATTGATTGATTAAAATTGTGACAAAATTAGTATATATTAAATTTATATGTTATCTTTCAAGGCACATAAAAGAGTAATACTCACTCCCCTTCATACTAAATTTACTCCATTATTTTATCCTATTTTTCTCAGACTGAATAAACATAATAAGCATAATTTTTTTTCCATAATTTTTTTTTCAAGTAAATACGTCTATTTTCCCCAATAGAGTCAATGAGTAATTCACAACAAGATCAAACTAACAAACAAACACTAAATATACTTAAAAGTATCATTTTTTTTTTCTTTACAGACATTTGAACTTAGGTTAGGTTTTCAATTAATAATAAATAATAATAATGACCGGACTCGAGGGAGGGGGTGGTGGGAGGGAGGAGGTTAAAACCCATTTCTGAAGGTTACAACCACTATAACCTCTTCCAACTAATAACAAATAGAAAGTAAAAGGGTTACTTAAAAGTAGGTGTCCTTAATGAACTCCTTGTCATAATTTAAATTACAATTAATAATGAAAGGCGTCCTACTGCTGTAACTTTGAAATCTTTTAAATTTAAAAATATATATAAAAAAAAAAATTAACTTCGTCAATTAACTGTACTAAAAATTAAAATTAAATTCTAACTGTGAATTAAAACAGGCAGTGATTATAAAACTAACATTTCCCAATTTTATTTATATATATATATATATATATATATATATATATATATATATATATATATATATATATATATATATATATATATATAATATATATATATATATATATAATATATATATATATATATATATATTATATATATGTAATAACAAGCTAAAAATATCTTGAAACCGTATTTAATTTCAATCATTACGAAAATTCGTATTTCAAACACTTTTCAAATTACAAATCAATCATCCTACTGCATAAGATGAAAGACCTCCTCTAAATATTCTTGTTGAACTAGAATATTTATAATAATAATAATAATAATAATAATAATAATAATAATAATTTCAATAATATATAAATGTACAAGTTTGTATTTATCAGATTTTTTTTTTGTTTTTTAAATATTTTTCTTTCTTTTTTTTTTTTTTTTACAGAAGGTTATTCCAAATATTAACATCAAATAAATCACTAACTCCTTCGCTTTCATCCAAGTTAAACATGTAATCTCTATCGGTGGCGGGAGGACTCAATCTCAGTAACGGAGAAACACTAAAAGAAGAAAAAAAAAATATTATATATATATATATATATATATATATATATATATATATATATATATATATATATATATATATATATATATATATATATATATATATATATATATATATATATATATATAATTATTATATATATAATATATAAATAAAAAATCTTTTTTTTGTTAAAAAAATTATCACTTACTTTCCACAGACATCAACTCTTCTACAAAACTTTCACAACCACTTGGTGCTAAAGAAGCGTCTAAAAAATAAGAACAAAAAAATACAATTATTCAGTTGATACAAATACATAGATCATAAAAATTAAGAATAAAAATTATTCTGAATAACGCTACTATAAAAATTGTAAAACAAAAACAGAAACAAATATTTAATTGTAAAGTATAAATATAACTTATGGTTCACATAACTAGAAAAATCCAAAAATGTGTTTTACATAATTTATATTCAAGTAACATATTAAGAACTTTCTAGTGTGTGTGTTTATCATAAGACTTACATTAAACAGGGGGGGGAGAGGAGGTTGTCAGAAGCAAAAGCATAACAAAATTGTTTGGGAGCAAAGAGATAGAAGTGATTCGGTTGATATGTAAATACAAAGACTTAATATTCTAAACTGCAAGAACTTATTATCTTAAAATTTTCTTACAAATACTTTTCTTTGTCCCTTGGCTTATAACCCAGTTTTATATATTTATAAAAAGATGGGGAGCATCAAAGACAATAGAAGGTAATCTCATTACTAATTTACCTGTTACAGAAAGAAAAGTTTCTTCCTTGACAAGTTCCTCAAAATGAGAAGATTCCATTTTCAATTGCTCGTCAGTTTCTTTGGTAAAATTTTCATTAGTCTTTTTGCAACTTGCACTATCAAATTCTTCTTTCAAATTTAAATCTAGAAATTTATACAAACATAATAAAAGTTTTTACATTTTTTAAATTTCAAAATTTACATAAATTATGATGAATAGTTAGGAGTAATTAAACTACCATAAATTTAAAAAAAAAAAAATACCAAAATCAGAATGACTAATAAAACAATTATATCTAATATTTTTTTCAGTAAGCCCGCAGATCGAGGGCATTGTATTACTCGAGGAGGGGGAACTTTATAGGTAGTCTCTAACTAGGATCCTCATGCGGGATCGAACCCGCGTCTTCAAGCACGCGAGTCATTCACTTTACCGTTACGCCACTAAACACTTACTTTGATTTCGATTTTCAGAATTCTTTTTTCTACTTCTCCTTGGAGCTAAAATTTCAGTGACGCTGCTAACTCTTGCTGATGCTTTTCTAGGTACACGTTTTGATCCTAGGACTGGTAGCTCCTAAAACAAAATTCACATTTATGTACAGAGTACTTAGGAATATTACAATCTCTCTATTTTTAATACATAATTTGATATAAACTGTATAACCACAATGAATAATGTTTTCCCTTACACACAAATTTTTTTTACTTTTAATCTTGAATTGGAAAAGCAATTGATTAATTTCTTATTAAAGCCTTCTAATTTATTTTTAAAGAACTAAATTTAGTAGCTATTAAATTTGTAGAATCAATCAATAATATAAAATAAATGCATCAATAACTTACAATAGCATTATATGACTTTATTGGTGAAGATCTGGTTCTCATTCCAACATTTTGTACTGGAGTATTATTTCCTCTTGCTTCGTTATAAACATTTTCTGCAAATTCTGTTTGCTCAATTTCTGTTTTAATTTTTTTGGCTGCTCGCATGACAACATTAGAAGTTTCTTCTGGAAGAGTATTATTACTGGGTATTCTTATTTCTGAATTTGAAGGAACAGGGATAGTTCTTAACGCATTCGTTGGATAAGTGGTTTCTAATGTATTTTCTTGTACTTGAGGGGGAACCTTGAATAACAGGATAATAATAAGTTATAAAATATGAGTTAAGATTCAATGCTAGAAAAAGTAATGTCAAACAATAATAATATATAACACCTTATATAAGAAATAAAAAAAAATATACTCAAGATTTTGACTTAAAACTCAACCATTTCAAAAACTTTGGTGAAATATCTTTTTGGAGGTCAGTAACTTAAAATTGGGACATCCTACTTCAGGATATTAAAATTCTCCCAATTAATACTTTTCTTCTCTTTGAATTGTGACTGCTAAATTTTATTTTATATTGCATGTAGTAATGAATCTTGTATTTAACCTAAATTATGAATTAACTGATAGGAAAAATTTTTTTAGTATTACTATATTTTTTCTTGCAAATAGCTAAGGTAACAAAGAAAGGAACCTTGTATTTTAATGGTTTCAACTCATCACTCACTGCTTCCTATTTTTTAATTACTTACTACAGCAAATAATAATAAATAATAATAATCCAACCTGGACAACTTGTACTGAATTGTTCTCTCTCTCTTGATTAACAAGCAAAACATAAATTGGGCCATTGTCTGATTTCAGACCAATTTGATACTTTTTCTTCTCTCCTTCAACCTAGAAAAAAAATTAAAAATAAATTTAATAGACAAGAACATTTGATAAAATAACGTAAATTATACTACTAATAATAATAATTAATAAATCAAATTAGTATTACTATTACACATTCTATAACAAAACAGCATAACATGAATACAATTTAAAAAAGTACGAAAGTATTAGGTATCTCAACATTGCTTTGACAATACACATTCAGTCATTTACAATACACAAAATTCAGTAATTTACATGACAGTTCTCTCATTCAAGTAATGTTAATTTCTGTATTTTGATAAAATACAAAAATAGACAAAATTTAAATTATTATATTTGACACTAAACAATTCAGAAAGGACAAAGAATACTATAACTATAAAGGAAAAAAAAATTGAGTGAATTCAAAAGTATTAAAAGTATGTTTGTTAATTGGTAATAGTTTATAAAATAAAAAAAATGGTTCAAATGTTGACGGATTTTTGTTAGTTGTCATTATTTAAAACTATCTTAACTGAAGCTTAATATCTGGTGAATCATAATGGTATTATTAATAATAATAATAACATTTATAAAATCTCATTTTATATATATATATATATATATATATATATATATATATATATATATATATATATATATATATATATATATATATATATATATATATATATATATATATATATATATATATATATATATATATATATATATATATATATATATACACTACCATATGAGGCATGGGTACTTCAAGCTGGGTTCCAGAAGGAGCTTGTATTACAAGAAGAGTATCATTTTGAAAGCATTTACAAATATCTTCTTGCTTAACATAGGCCAACTTGTAATTTGTAATTTCTTCTGTTATATTTTTGATGCTCTGCTGTACACACTAATATTGATATATATATATATATATATATATATATATATATATATATATATATATATATATATATATATATATATATATATATATATATATATATATATATATATATATATATATATATATATATATATATATATATATATATATAGTTGGTTTCAAATTTAACTTACCTGCTTCCAAGTTTTTATAAGTAATGTATTAATTCAAATTATGAAAATTAGTCTCTATATAAACATAATGGCAAAAAATGGGTTTATGCTAATGGCAAAAACAATTAACAAAGCAGGGGTAACAAACTAATAATACATTACAAAAAACAGTGGTTAACCTATAATAATACAAAAAAAAAAATTAGTTATTAAAGGCAGTAATATATATAATTTTAGTCGATTGTAGAAATCTGCCTCAAAATATATGCTTTTACATTTTGTACTACTGAACATATTTTTACCACTAAATACATGCTATATAACTGATACAATTAGAAATAGTTCATTCAATATAAATCAGTACTCATATTTAAATATTTTTACAACTTTAAGAATACTAATTGGTCATATGTAAAACCATAGTCAGTATAGGAAGAATCACCTGAAAGTAAAGGAATATTGTATCACTAATACTTAGCCAAGTTATTGAGGTACTACCTGTCGATGCTGATCTAACAACTTCTCATGTTGATCTAGTTCTATTATTTCACCTCTAAGAAGTGCAGCCTTGTCATTAAATTCTTGGGTATTAGTACCTGGACCTCCACCTTTCCAAACTATGGAATTTTTACTCTTCTTTTCAATAAGTCCAATCCCCTCTAAAACATTAGTTATATCATATATTCTTCTTTTCTGACGAACAGCAAGTTGATCTGCAGCCTTTATGAAAAAATAAAAAATTAAAAACTGTTAGAACTCATTATTATTCTCCTTGATTGCAGAACACTAAAAAATTACTGGGACAGTCTCGATAAGCCTATGTGGCTTCTAACTATCTCTATTTTCCTAATGTTCTAATTAATAAAAAGTTGATTTCAAGTTTTTGAGAATAATTATCACTTACTGAAATAATCCAAACAATTGCCAAAGCTCTTTCATTTTTACAGGACAACTTTATCAAAATATATTTCTGACATTTACTAAAAGTTTTGAGAAATTTGCAGCAAGGCACAAATAGGACTATTAAATAATTATGTGAATTCTATCAATGAACAAACTTCAAATAGGCTATAAAGAGTATAACTTAATAAAGATTATATTTCTCAGAATAAATTATTCAAATTGGCCAATATAGTAAAAGTACATTTTTTTATATTATATATATATATTGAGGAAACAAAATATACAGACAAAATATTGAAATAAATTAAGCATAATATAATAAAGTGTGGAAAAGAAATTTTTATAGAATAAAAACATTAAATAGGTTTATCAAAAAATATTATTAAAAAAATACAAATTATCTATATAGATTTCATCATTTTAAATTTTGATAGAGATTTCAGTATATCAAAAGATTAATTTTAAATTTTTAGAGATTTCAGTATATCAATAGATTAATGCATCAATTTCAATATCGAATTTGATAATATTTGACTGAATGGCAACATTTATCTATGGGAGGTTCCACACTTAATACCTTGACCCAGTGAGGATTAAAGTATAATTTTTTCGCTATATATCGATATTTATCAAATATCAATAACCAATATTTTATTCAGTAATATTTGGGTTCAACTGAGCATTTTCTTTAATATATAGAAACTAAGAAGATGAAATTTTCCAAAATCAATTTTTTTTATATAAACTGAGGTACAAAAAACGACTGTGCCCTAAAAATAGCAAAAACTATTAAAAATTTATAATAGCTCTGTGGGCAGTTTTTCTCTGGCTTAAGGGATCGAGGTTCACCCCTCACTCTTACATGTGTACTACAAAGTATACAAATCGAGGTTCGAACCTACAATCCAGTTAGTTATCTGGACATAAAAAATTGTCTTTGTAAGGGATATTTTATAATTTATTAAACTTTATAGCAAGGTGTATTATATTAATCTCAATACTCATATTACTTAAAAAAAAAGAGCCAATTTTTACAACATTCCATTCAATTCCAGCACATACAATATCTTCTTCTCTCTAAACTGCTCCTACAGAGCAATCTAGGATAAAAAACCATACCCATTGGTCAAAAATATACTTGATTGGGATATACTTATGCAGGGTTCCCTATTCAAAACCCAAATAATCTGTATAACTTATCAACAACAAAAAATATATTAAAAAAATTTCTTTTCCTTACTATATTAAAACTACAAGGAAGAAATGTGAAATAAAGTATTAGGCATATAAAACTGCTTAAAACAATTTATATTACATTACTTTTATTCACCAGGTTAGGCCTATTTACTGGCTGTTTGGCGTACATTTATCCTTTAAGTTCAGGTTAGGTTATCAAACTCGTGTTAGGTTTAATAAACTAGTTTAAAAAATAAATTTCAGATCATTTTATCTTGTTTTGATACAAAAAAAAAATAAAAATGTTCAGCTGAACGGGAGTATTAACTTTTATTTATTCCTATATTGAAATATCAGTATCAAAATTCAAACTGCCACCATCCATACATAATAATTTGGATAATTTTATATTAACGTTTTTAGGTATTTGGCATTTTTGTTATATAAAAGTACTCTTTCAATAAGCTCAATTTAAATCAATATAGTCATATTTTCAATAGAGTAAGAAAAATGCTCAAGTAGTACTTGCAACTGCAAACTTTAAAACAAATATATATTTTAAAATACTGGCTAAGCACTACTTATTTCACTACTTACACATTTTATATCTAGTACTCCATTTTCAGCTTCTTGCAACAAAGATACAAATTTTGCGGTTAATAAACCAAGGGATTTTTCTTGTCTTGAGGTTATATCCGGTGTTGTCATGTTTAAAAAAATAAATATTTTTTTAAATTATTTAAATTTGGAGAAAAGAACCTACTATACACACTCTTTAATCCTTAGGTATATAAATTTCTCTGAAGTAGGGTTAGTTTTACCGTGGTAGCCTAACTGTTTTTTCAATATTGTAACAATACCTGATATTTACGAGAGAATTAGTGGTTTTATCTGATAATTTTACTGTAAAATAATTTCATTTCAAAAGAATTCGAAACTTTCATATGTTCACATTGTTACAGTTCCATTTACTTCCTTTGGATAATTTTGGATAGGTCCTTTGAATTTTTTGACTTGTGTTCCAATATTATTCTCTAACTCTTACGAAAACACTTTATACTTCAAAATATAATTAAACAATGCAATAACATTTTTAGTTTTCAAATTTAACGTAATTTTTACCTAGGGGAAAAAACATAATTACTTTACTTAAAAATATTAGTTGTATTATAAATATATATATATTAAAAAAAAGGAATTATACAATTAAAATATAATATCAATTAAGATGTATTCTGTTTAGTACAAAGTTTGGTTTAGTATTAGTATTAGTTTAATTAAGGGATAAATTTTACTACCCTCTTTGATGTGAAATAATTCGAGTGTTTAGCAGTCAAATATTGAAATTGCCATTTACTTTATCAATTTTATTTCTTAATTTCAACTCTAGTTAATTATTAGAATAATTGTTCTTATAAAAACCTTGAATTTCTAGCCCAAATAAATTATAGATAGCAGTCATGCATTGTTCAATATTTTCTTTAATGCTGATCATTTCTTTGCAAGTGCAGTCATAAACATTAATTTCCTAACTGGATCAAATAATTTTTGCTAGAACATCCAACCAAATCTATTTCATCCATAATTCAAATTTTAATTAAAAAATAAATGTAAAAACTAAACATATACAAATTTGAGAAATAAATGAATGAAAATAATAATAATTAAAATTAAGAGTATAATAAATTTATCAGTTCGTTGGAGTTGATCATATATGAGAAATTAAGAATATGAGAAAAACAGAAGAAAACAGACACACAAAGAAGCCACATAAGCATATCTCATCCCATATTCCTTCTTACATATAATATAAAGTAAAAGAAAATACAACTCAATTCAAAGCCACCAACTTTCAGGAAAATTCATAGACTTATCTAACCAATTTCCTTTTTAACATTACAAATATATTTCAATTTATATCATATGCAAATTAAGAAAAGAGGAGGCTACACAAATTAAAAATAATGTTTGTAATACAAGGCACAATTCATTATCAACACCCAACAACCCACGCAAATTTTTTTTTACAATAACTATTTATTCATATTTTAATAAATTAGTTGTCAATTTTACAACTATAAATTAACTCTTGCTTTCCTTAATATAAATTGAGATAACACAGTTGTGAAGACTGAAAAATTTTTTATCAGTTGCATCTTTTTGAAATTACTCGGCTGTGGATATCTTTATTTTCATTCACATTTCAAAAACATGAAAAATATTTTAATAGTAACATATTTTTCCTCCCGTTACACACAAATCGATCCGTCGTCCCAGTTTCTCACTTTGTTGATAGACACATGGAAAACCAAATGTACACAATTAAAAACTTCTTACGGCCAACTTTCTTATCGATCCGCTCGTTAAAATTGTTTATGCATCATTCCGAACTATATTAGTGATTGGACGATTAAGGATTTTTTGACAATGATGACGATTGTAGTAAATTTGACGATGACAATGACGATGAAATTGAAGAAGCATATTTCAAAAATTTCCATTATTTTAATAAATTTAACAATTTTTTAAGAAATTAAATCTTTTCTTTATTATTTATTTAAATGTGTAAATACATAGTTTTAATATATAGTATATTCAGAATATTGATTTTAAAAATTTTAATATACGAGACCATGGAGAAACATGCAAAATTCTAGCACTTTAAATTTAGTTCTTAAACTGTGATGCAAAAACGATCTTTTCTCCGGTTTCTGAGCCTCTGAGATTTGATTTCAGAGTGTAGTTTGATTCCCACTACTAAACGCACAGCCTTTCACTCTCAATAGAATAGGGGTTCTCAATCTTTAAAAAAAAATTGAGGTCAGTGTTATTTTTCATACTATTGTATGAAGTCACACCCCCTCACATGTCCATACTTACAATGTGTGTGATATATATATATATATATATATATATATATATATATATATATATATATATATATATATATATATATATATATATATATATATATATATATATATATATATATATATATATATATATATATATATATATATATATATATATATATATATTAATCGTAAGTCATTTTTAACGTCCAATTCTCTGGAATATAGGAATTAGAAAACAAAAATAGTTTTCAAATTTGGAAAAGCCTAAAGTCAATTTTTAAATTTTTAATGTAAATCAAAAGAGAATATAGAAACCAATTTGTGAGAGATGATTTGAAACAATCAAAATTAAATATTTTTGATAGACATTGTAGTTATTTTTTAAAACTATATCAAAGAAAAAATTGTTCTTGGATCGCATGTTCATTTTAAAAGTTTATTTTAATCCTACTTTTACATTAGCAAGTTTATACAGTAATATAATCATCCATATTTTGTATATAAACCGTTGTTATTCATAAAAAAAGTCTCTCTCTAGAAATAAATTTATTTTAGCATTTTTCACCCTAATGCTTTTTAATATCTAGATTCCTCCGATTAAGGATCCCAAAATTTAAAGGAAAAAAAAAAAAAAAAAGGGTCATTAGTTAAGAAATTTCTTTGCAACACGTTAGGTGTTCAGATGGCGTCAATATTTCTAAGTTTCTTCGGACGAGCAATTAATGTTAAGAGTTCCATTTCACATTCCAAAAGCAGGAAAAAAATCAACCCAAGATGATCGTTTCAATTTGCAATCTTCAAATTAAAATACTACCTTTTCAAAACAAAGTGATAAAACTTGAAACCCGATATTCAGATTTTTAATTATAATCTCATTTAAAAACAACTTAAATCATAACCATGATTTAATAAATAAAAAGTCACTACTAGGACTCGCTAAGACTGCTTTCTTCCTGTATACAGCTTTCATCATCACTGTCAGAACTTTCCTCGCCCTCTTTTTGAATCTTCTGAAATAAACAATTGCGTACATGAAAGAAAAGCATAATTTATAGGCCTAACATTTCCGAGAAGTTAAAATTTAATACTATTTTTAAGGACATTTTACTTCTACAGGAACCGAATACTGATGGTTTTTTTACAAAATACTATCAGTTACAATTTTGGCATTCCTCTCTACTTTGAACACTAAAACACTATATTATTTATTATGAAATTATTTTACAAATAAGGTAAAACCTTTCTTACCATTTGCAGAAAATCGACTAATTTTGCAGGATCTTGGCCAGTGCTTAAATCAACAATGTCAACAGGTAATCCATAATGTCTGAAACAAATTAACGTAATTTCAAAAATGGTTTAAGAATCTAAAATTTCAATACATTTTTTCCCTTCTCGTCAGATAACCCTTAAACACAAATTTTATCTATATAATATTGATAATTATTTCTATACCATGCTACAGATTAAGTAATGCAAAACTTTTAAATAACTGAAAAATATGTTCCTCTTTTATGTGGTGCATCTAAGTTAAAATAAGTCTCCAAACTTTTTAAAAACTTGATCAAATAACCTTAAATTTCCAACATACATCAAAACTACTTTATTAAAAACTTATCAATATAATTCTTACGTGATGTTTTCTGTTAGAGTTTTATTAATATTAAATGACATGATACAAAGAAAATTCTTCTAGGTTGGTGAATGTATATTTGGTGTTGGTGTGAGATGATGGAATCAATTATTAAAAATTTTTTGGGTTCTGCCACTAAATATTTTAATTTAAATTCGAAATTCAGAAATCAACAAACAAATATTAATTAAGAAAACTATTTCTTGGTCATAAATTTTTATTTCAACATTTCTAACTTAATTCCATTTTATTACTTACTTTCAAAATTAATTAATTATGTATGTGAAATGACAATAATGAAAACTTTGGAATTTTTGGAATTTTTTTAGAATGGAATGAAATAATTTTTTCGGACAATACTCGCTTTAAGATAAATAAAAATCCTGCAATATCCTGCAATTTGATAAGCAATTCTCCTCAAAAATATACCATTTTGTTCACTACCACAACCATCAAAGGCAGAAAATAAGTAAACAAGAATTTAATAATGTATAAATCAATATTAGAATCTTTGTTTCTATTTCAAAAATTTTTTTTTCAAATTTTTCGCAAAAAAAAAAAAAAAAAAAACTATATATATAAAAAAAAAAAAAAAAAATAATAATAATAATAATAATAATAATAATAATAATAATAATATAAAAGAAAAATGAATGGGGAAATGAAACTTACGAATACGGACTTGGCTGAACTCCAGTTCCGTTTGTGATATATCGAAATTCTGGTTCAACAGCAAATCCCAATAACTCGTCTTCAATTAAATTTGAATCAACACCTTCTGGAATATTAGAGCTCTGTATATATATATATATATATATATATATATATATATATATATATATATATATATATATATATATATATATATATATATATATATATATATATATATATATATATATATATATATGCACAAATGAAAAGGAAACGGTTAAGATTTTATCACTAATTTTGAAGAGCTTCAAATAAAAGATAAAGAAAAAAATAAAACAAATAAAAAACAAATAAAACAAATAAAAAACATCTTACATTCATATTTTTCAGCTCCTCCCAAGAAAACATGAGGCTATCTGTGGTGTTTCCAAATGGACCAAAATCAATTAGGGTGACAAGAACCGTTTTTAGGTCTATGCACATCAAATACATCTGTACCAAACCAAAAAAACTATTTAATACTTAATTTCATTTAATTTTATTATAAGGAAAATAATTAAAGTAATTAGAATAGTATGAAACAAAGACAGATTGGAGTTACATTCGATTACTAAAGACTGTCTAGTGCTCGGCTCTTATTTAAAATAACCAACTGAAGTTAAAAGAAAAATATTATAAGAATATAATTAACTTTTTGTACAATTAAATATTTCATGCTTTAAAATTGGAGTTAAACTTACAAGAGAACAGATGAAAATAGTTCCTGATATGTTCATCCCAAAATAAAGCAATATCTTCAACAATTAAATCCTTTTCCTTATGAACAGAACTATAAAACTGGCTTGTGTCCCTCTGAGAAATACCTATTTTAAAAACAGTAGTTTCTAAAACACCATAATTATGAATATGAAAATGATATAAAGAAAATAGAAAACATAAGATTTTAATAACCACTCTCAATCTAAAAAGAAAGAATGAATGAAAGGAATAAAATGACTGCTTAATACATATGTTGCAACATCATATATAAATATTAAAGATTAAGAATTAATCATATTAAGTTAATGAACACCTACCTACTAACTCTCTATCTTTAACAAAACATCTAAATTCATCTGAAGGATTAATTTCTGTCCACTTCCTAAGAATTAAACAATAATTGGTTTCACTACAATCTTCCTCAAGGTCTGAGCAATCCTATATATATATATATATATATATATATATATATATATATATATATATATATATATATATATATATATATATATATATATATATATATATATATATATATATATATAATTTACTTAAATTATCAATATTTCTGTATAGTAATGAAGGACTTATATGAAACAAACCTTATATGGACAAGTAAGATCATGTGTTACAAAATCACTACTTTTAAGGAGTAAATACACATCACCAGGACTTGAACATTGAAGACTTTTGTTATATGAAATCCAAACTGCATCCTATATATATATATATATATATATATATATATATATATATATATATATATATATATATATATATATATATATATATATATATATATATATATATATATATATATATATAAAGAACTGTAGCGTAAAATCAAAATGCTGACCTTTGGCGAGCTCCAATTAAGCTTGGGAAAAACAGTACCACCAAATCTTTTAATACTTTTCCTTATTTCTTGGTTGAATTCTTTTAAATTTGGTGCCTATATATATATATATATATATATATATATATATATATATATATATATATATATATATATATATATATATATATATATATATATATATATATATATATATATATATATATATATATATATATAGTGCAACTATTTAATACTAAAATTTTTATTATTTTTACTTAACCTACATTAATAGCACTATTATCTAAATAAGAAATATTACAAAATACAAATTTAGGTATTTTATAATACGCACATTTAAAAACAAAAAATTCATGATAAAATTCATTAAAATATATATTTAAAAATCTGAAGAGCATGACACTGCTTCAGTACAGTCTCTATAAACAAATAAAAATACTACTTACTATAGCAACTGGAGAATCAGATTCCCATTCTTCATCAGATTCATGTAATTCATGTGATTCATTATCGTATGCCTCTTCTGGGATAACTAAAGTACCCTTGTCTTGTAAATAACTTAAGACTTTAGGTGGAATTTGTAGTATAATACTATTAGAATATATATATATATATATATATATATATATATATATATATATATATATATATATATATATATATATAATATATATATATATATATATATATATGAAATAAACATCTGCAGCAAAATATTTAAATTCCAGTTTTTAGTATTCGAAAAGCTATAGACCTTGTTTTTGATTTATTGAAAAAGAACATTATCATTTCTGATTTCTGAATATATCAATACTGATGTTAATATACTCTGAAAGAATAAACTCTCGAATATTCATATGTTAATTGGAAGGGAAGCACTGCCCTTGTAGACAAATGTTGGTGTCCTACTATCAACTTTTTTATAGAACAATATAAATATTTATCTGTACATTCTAACCTGTGAGTGGCATGAAGTTAACTTTCAGTGTATATGGATATTTCAATTTTGGTATATAGGTATATGTTAATAACTCAATAATATTAATATCAAAATTGGTATATAGATATGCTAATAAATCAAAAATGACTGTCCCTCTGCAATAATAAAGTAATTTAATTTTTTTTAGGTAAAGAAAGAACCTGGTTAATATTTTTTTTTACTATACTAAAATTATAAACAAAATATAATGAACTGAATTAAATTAAGCATGAAATGAATGAAAGGTCACTTTTGAATAAAATATTAAAAATTTAAAAATTTTACTATAAAAATATATAAAATATAGTATATAATGGTTTCCAGTTTTTTATTTTTAATTTGATAAACCATTATTTTTAATACAGGAATATACAAATGAATAGCATATATCAATATGTAGTAAAAAATTATGTTCCCTATTACTCACAGGGTTAGGGGAAATTGGATATTACCTTAATAGACAAATTTTATTTACCATATATTCAATATAATTATCAAGTTTAATATTCAAATTTATGCATCAGTCTACTGATATATCAAAATATCAGTACCAAAATTCAAAATGATATATATATATATATATATATATATATATATATATATATATATATATATATATATATATATATATATATATATATATATATATATATATATATATATATACACAATAATTTATATATTTTATAATTTGATTTTTAAGATTTTGATATTTTTCCTATACAAAAGTGGTCTTTTTCTATTTCAATATATTTTGTCTTTATAGTTTCAATTGAATAATAAAATGTTAATCTGTTGCTTATCTTTACCAATTTTTAAAATGATAAGTATACTTAAATATTTTGCCATAGACTTTTGTTACACTCGTCATAAATTACAACACATTCCTGCCTATTTCATCATATGAATAAAATTCCAGCTGGCTTGTCCTTCTTTAATACTTTCATATAGCTATATTGTCTATATAATCTATAATATTTAAAACAAAATTTTTCCTAAAAGGTTTTTGAAAAACTGACTAACATGAAATCGGTAATATTATCTATTTTATCCACATGTTAAATGGAAAGTTCTTGGATATCATATACTAAGTTTTAAATAAGAATTTTAAAATTTTAATCTGAAAATTATTACCTTTCAACTGTAACATCTTCAAACGTTTTATACCAATAAGGAAATGAACAACTTTTTACTTCCTTCACTTTCATGGCAACTATACAAAGTCTATGCAATTATATTACTAGTATAGCCTATTGTATAAAAGATAAATTTTTTTTTTTTTAAAAAAAAAGTTCAACAACGTTATAACTGCTTGTATAACACAATGTAAATTTTAAAATCTTTACTATGTTGTCAAATTATTTCTTATTTCATCATCCATACACAAAATATCTCATCAACCATATGCAAAATTAGTGACTTTAAATAACCATAGGGCTTATAGTCTTAACTACTATGGGGTAAACTCACAAAGTATAAATATATTAAGTAATGATATTGAATAGCAGATTTGATTGCCGTAAATTATGACATAACAACAATTTTTTCAACTTCATATGAACATTAAAATTTCAAATAAAAGCTACAAAAATCGTATCTACGATGATAATAATAGCTTCATTAAAATTATGTCCCACCGAATAAAGTTTAAAAGCCTGAAAGATTTTAATCAATTGACGACTCAGACTAAATTTGCTTGAAATCCCCTCAACGTCACGGACCTCTCAAAGTACCATCATCCAGACTTTTATTTCATTATTTAATAAATTTTTATTTTGATACTTAAGTTAGACTATTAGATCCTATGGATAAAATTTTGATAGTACTGTGGCAGAGTTGTTATTTCAATTTGTATGAAAATATTGTCTTGCAATGTTGCATTGCAAGAGCCCATTACCCTCGGAGTCATTTGACACTGGCACTGACAATAGGCAACAAGGAATGAAGGCAGCTTACCAAAAAAAAGAAAGGTTAAATGATTAAAGGATTTAAAAAAAGACATAACTTAAAGGATTAGGATGACTAGATTTGTAATCACACTCTTTCCCTGAATATTAATGGAGGGGGAGCCTCAATATTGCCTTTTAGGGGATTTAACTCATAAATTGAATTTTTTAAACCCTAAATTGGAGCTTTGGGCTTAATTATTGACTCATATATTGAGGAGTATATAGTCTCTTGCACTCATGAACAAAGTCTATGCTCATGAATGATAGGTTTAGCTATTTTTATTAACAATTTTAACTACCTAAAGCTTCTTTTTTATTGTTTTTTTCAAATTGATTGCGTATTTGGATAGACAAATTATCTACTTTAATTTGAATGAAACAGTCTCGATAGGCCCAAGTGGCTTATTCCTATTTCTACTGATATTTATATTCTCTTACGATGTGTTTACTCAAAACCATGGTTTTCTTTGAAGGTATACTTCGAAAGTGCAGGGAATTTAGATAAATTGATTTTCTAAATTCCTTTTTCTAAAAAAAAATTTTTTATAACTTTGGTTTTATTTTCTTATTTGTAATTATAAGGTATATCAGAGTTTGCCATATAGTTAATAAAAAAATTACAAAAATTCAATAAATGCATAAAAAAAATTATAAATCCTCCAATTTAGAAATAGTTTGCAACTTTTCCTACTTTTTCCGATTTCTCTTTGTGAATTTTAAAATTAATTTATGACGTAGACCTGATTTCAAATAATTGATATATTGATAGACATATATATCAATTTATCTGTTGACTGATATACGACACTTTAGTTTGTGATTCATCAATTTATAAAATTTAGAAAACTTTTTCCCTGTGAAGGGAAACTTCAAGATCTTTTCATTTTAGATGGCCTTGGAAACGTCAACTTGAATTACCTCACTGCCATCATCATAGTCTCGTTTTCTGTAGTACCTTAACCATAATAATTACAGAAATTTTAAGAACAATAATTGAAAGATTCATTAAGCTTATAATTTATTTTATGAGACTAAAATCCAAAAAATATAAAGATTTTATTAAAGATTTTATCCCGAGAAAAAATTATATATTTTTAATGCAACGTATCTATGAACAAACAATCTCTCTCTCTCTCTCTCTCTCTCTCTCTCTCTCTCTCTCTCTATATATATATATATATATATATATATATATATATATATATATATATATATATATATATATATATATATATATATATATATATATATATATATATATATATATATATATATATATATATAGAGAGAGAGAGAGAGAGAGAGAGAGAGAGAGAGAGAGAGAGAGAGAGAGAGAGTGTAGTCAGTGGCATTAATTATTAACTTTATTACAAAGTCAGAATTTAGGAGAACGTTTATTTGAATTTGGAAAATAATAGATTATGCAATTATTTACAAAGGCAATTAATTCTATCATTCGATTTTCTTACTTAGCATTTTTCATAGACAAGGCATTTTTATACTGTTATCGGTTTAAAAAATATCATCGATAGTTTTATCGATATATTGAATAAAAACATCTGTATCGATATAGGAAATTTTTACGCGGCCGGCAAAATTTTTAAATAGAAGAGTCATAGCAATATCCTTATACAATGGTCATAGTCATAGTACCTTGGAAGAGTTTGTACTTGGACTTGACGCAAAATAATTAACTTCCTACTAGTAGCTCTTTACTGTTTTGAAAAATCATTATCTTGTAATAAGTACTGATATATCAAAATGTCTACTAGATGGTATGTAAATACTTGAATTTCAGATGACTCCCATATTTCAATGTCATATATATATATATATATATATATATATATATATATATATATATATATATATATATATATATATATATATATATATATATATATATATATATATATATATATATATATATATATATATATATATATATATATATATATATATATATATTAACAAATGATGAAAATATGGTGAATGATATCGAAGTCGGGGAGACTTTAGGAGCTAGTGATCATTATATTATTAGATTTAACTGGAATATGAGGTCTGGGCCCAAATTGCAAGTCAATAGGGAAAAGATATTAGATTTCAGAATTGGAGTTTTTTCAAATTCCGAGCAATGCTCAATGAAATTGACTGGGATAAGGAGTTTAACGGTCAAAATTGTTTCATCATGTGTTAACACTTCAAGCAAATATTGGCTACCATTCAGTCTATGTGTTTTAAAGATAAACCCATTAGGGTGGCAAATAGAAAACCTAATTGGTGGAGTAGAGAGATAAGAGAGAAAATCAGTGAAAAACGTAGATGTTTTAAAATATTCAAAGGTAC
>SEYY01019217.1:67500-77500 GCA_009176605.1 Armadillidium nasatum | reverse complement strand
AATTTTAAATTTGGCACATCTTTCACTCTCCCTCTTATATATTTGGAATGCGTATTTTATATTTGACACTACAATGCCAATCAGTTAAAAAAAAAAAACTCTAAGTCTAACATGTTTTTCCTTAGTACTCTTTCAATTCTGATTCTTCTCATGCTAGAAAAACAATCATTTCCACCCCAGATTATATATATATATATATATATATATATATATATATATATATATATATATATATATATATATATATATATATATATATATATATATATATATATATATATATATATATATATATATATATATATATATATTATTGATGATGATGATTAAGAATTTTTTTGACAATGACGATTATAGTAAATTTGATGATGACAATGAAACTGAAAAAGTATATTTTAAAAATTTCCATTATTCCATTATTTTAATTAGTTTTAACGATCTTGTAAGAGGAAGAATTAAATTGTCTTTTCATATTCAAATGTGTAAATAAATGTAAGTTTAATATATAGTATAATAGTATCTTCAGAACATGGATTTTAAAATTTCAATATGTGAGAACATTTGTAGACATGCAAAATTGTAGTACTTTAAATTTAAAACTCTTAAATGTGTGTGTATATATATATATATATATATATATATATATATATATATATATATATATATATATATATATATATATATATATATATATATATATATATATATATATATATATATATATATATATATATATATATATATATATATATATATATATATATATATATATATATATATTAAAAACCCAATATTGTTTATATAATTTCAGGTGAATTTCGAAAAGCTTTAGGTGCTAATTATGTTGTAAAAGATGATGACATAAGGAGAGCTGTAGTCGTTCTTGTAAGTTTTTGATATTGAAATAACAAATATAAATAAAAATTTTTTTTTTTTTTCATTCATTCATTATTGAGCATAAAAAAATTAAAATTTTAAAGTTTTCGGCTTCATGTGAAATTGATGTTAGAATAATAATTTATAGAATAATATATATATATATATATATATATATATATATATATATATATATATATATATATATATATATATATTATATATATATATATATATAATATATATATATATATATATATATATATATATATATATATATATATATATATATATATATACACATTATATTTACAGCCTCGAGGGGAAAAATTTGTTTACCCAGATTTATTCCCAGAAGAAGGTGATGCTGAGAAAAAGGAGATGAATGATGCTGAGAAACAAATGAAGGATATGCTTAAAGATTGGGAAGAAAATACTAAACATCACAAAAATCGACCAGGGATCCCTACGTGGTTTGGGTTATAAAACTTGAGGGTGAATAATTATTTTAAATGTTTTATTTATGCATAAATTTTACGTTGTGCCACTATATTATTCAAGTTTTTAAATCCCAGAAGTGGGACTGAGAAAAGAAGGATTGGCTTGTTTTTTTTACAGTGACTTGTAAAGGTTGAAAATTGTAATATCTAAGCTGTGAATATTATGTCATTCTTACCGATTTAAATTTTTTGTAGTTTTGTTACAATTGTAAATACATATTTTCTTTATAAGACTTTGTGTATTTGACCTGTCGTATATAATATTAATTATAAGAATGTAATATTTGATAGTTTATTATTAGGAATATTTGATGGTTTATTATTAGAAATTGAACTTTCACTAGGTTGTAATGTAAATTTTTCAGATTAAGTAGTTATAACAATTGATTAAAGATATTTGTAGAAAAAATTGAATTAAATTCTTTGCCACAAATTTAAAAAAAAAATAAAATAAAACTAATAATACTTGAAAAATCCTTATTACATGAGATTGGTTAACGTTCATTCTTAATTAAAGGAGTTACATATCTGAGTTATGAAATCAAATGATTTGTGTACAAAGTAAATAATTTTTTTTTTTTATAACTACACTTTATCTCTTACTATAAAAGTGATTTTTCAAATGTTTGTTTTATACCTAAAATTTTAGGGTATCTCACGCTGATCTGCCACTTTTGACTAATTTCCTGAGTGAGCTGATTTTTCACTATTAATCAAATAGATTTAAATTCAATGTTGAAATTTTAATTTTAATTGCCAAACCTCTTTGAGAACTGTAAGAGTCGGAAACTTTATACGTCATACTTTTTTTTTTTTTTAATTACAAAAATGTAAATTTCCTTAATTTTGATTAAAAGTAAATTTTTACTAATTTATATATATATATATATATATATATATATATATATATATATATATATATATATATATATATATATATATATATATATATATATATATATATATATATATATATATATATATATATATATATATATATATATATATATATATATATATATATATATATATATATATATATATATATATATATATATATATATATATATATATATATATATATATATATATATATATATATATATATATATATATATATATATATATATATATATATATATATATATATATATATATTGATTTTCATATGACGAGTTGGGGAAAAAATGAAATACCACTTTAGCACATTCATATTCTGAATTAAAAATAGGAAGATCCGATTGTGTATCATATACATTACATAGGCAAATAATTACTATAGTTGTCCCATCTTGAAATTGCTTGTGATACATTAACTCTTTACCATGCTTGTTTTTATAAAAAAAATAAATTTAAGTCATCGTATCGTATAATTATAAATAATTTTTCACTGTAAAATTATTTTGTATTTTGTAAAAATCCTTATTTGAAAGTAAGAGGGTACCGAATTATATTATAATTAAGAATTATACATTGATATTATAATGGTTCTCTGAAGTTGTGAGAAAATGGGTAGTTTTATTTTCGTTGAGTCTTTGATATTTAACCACATACTTGAAGAAGCTGTTAGCACAGTTATAGATTTAAAAGAAGTAAACTTGCCAAAAAGTGGTCCATTGTTAAAGGTAAATAATGTAAGCTTAAAACATAAAGTACTTATTTATTTTTTTAAAATTTGAATTCAGTTCATTTGAAAAGAAGTTCACAAGACTAGCAGCTGTAATTCTTTATTATCGCTTGGAATTATTATACCTAAAGTTTTAAATGAAAATATACCATAGTGCCAATAAAACAAAAGCTTAAGAATAGAATTAGTGGGATAATTATTACCATATTCTAGGATATATCATGAGCGGCTCAGTTGATCGAGCACTCGCCTAGAAAGAGATGTTCAGGGTTTAAGGCCTGATTGGAGTAGAGAAATTTGGGCAGTTCTCTCTCTCTCTTAGCCTAGGCATCCGTGATAGGCCTGGCCAGCCAGCGAATGTTTGCTGTCGGCCCGTGAAACCCTTGTTTCATCCTCGAATGAACCTACTACAGACAGGGCTATTAACCCATTCTGGGGGTGGATTTTGATTTGATTTGTATATATAATATCCGAGGGACTAAACCCCTTACCTCTTGCCCTCAAAATTGAAGAAAATAAAATATTCAAGTGAAATCAATAAAAATACTATTAACGAACTGAATAATCAGATCTTTGATTCTAATCAGCTCCTCACTCTGGGAATAAAGTTTATGCTCACAGAACGTTTCAGAGTTGAATTAATTCTAAAGTCCTAAATTTGCTGTGGAACTAGAGCTATGCTTCTATAATCAAATTAACGGTTAAAATATGAGAGTATCGCGAACTCTCATGTTCAGGCGGATGCCCTAGCTATAAATCGCAATGACATAAAGAATAGTCTTCTCTCTTATTGTTAGAATAAATTCTGTCTTATTCCCTTAGTCGTTCTGAGGTTCGTTTTTAGAAACAAAATATTCAAAATTGAATGCATGGAAACAGAAAAAGTTCATAGAGCTATCGAGAAACTTTTAAAATTTGAGAGTATCGCAATCACTCGTATCAGGCGAATGCCCTAGCTATAAATTCGCAATGACATGAAGAACAGTTTTCTGCTTGCCTTGTTGAACTGACATATCCCACATATAATTGGTCCAGTTATATATCCCACAGATTGAGACAATATGTATTACCTTTGTTCGTTTTGAAGTTCGCTCAAAATATTTAAAACAATGCATTGAAGCACAAAAAGTGCATATCTATCAAATTTTGCTTGAAAACTAAAAATTCTTGTAATTAAAGAGAAATATTAATTAAACCTAATAAAATACACTAATTAAACCATAGAATTAAAAAAATAAAAAGCCAAATAATTTTTAAAAAATAATTAAAGAGACATTAAAGGATTTAAATCTAATAATTATCACATCCTAATAGTTCCAATATTTTTTCAAAGTATCTGGTTTCGTACCTTATAGTTTTTACTATTATTTAGTTTAGTTACTTATACTTCTTAAAAATTCGAAGGAATAAAAATTAAAAATTTTGAAAATTTAAAGGAGAATCTTCCTATATTTATTAAAACTTTTCTTCAAGATCGGAAAATACAACTACAAATAGAAAATATGCAGTCAGAATGCATGGAAATTTTTTTAATTTAAGAAGTTTTATCCTCCAAAATGAGTATTGAGAATAATTTATTACTGAAGTTTGTAGTGGGATTATTTCCTTGAAAAATATGATTGATTCGAAAGGCTGGAATTTCAGAATTAGCCTTTTCGAGTTAGCGTAGTCTATGGCAGCATTAATTAAAATATTTGACCTTTCAAAAATTCATGTCATTTTTTATGGCAGTACACATGAAACGAATTACAAATAAATTTGATCCTTTCAAAAATTCATGTCATTTTTTATATCTACACAAACGAAACAAAGAGAAATTTACATCAAAACGGGAAAAAAAAATTAAGGCAAGGACGTATTTAGGCATGTATGAAGCCTAGTTCTTGAAGTTACCAGCCTAATTGAAACTGCCACAGGTATTTTCATTGAGCCTAGATGGCAACCTTATCAAAATTTGAAACCCCTATTCATTGTTTCTAAATTCTTGAAATCTTGTAGTTAGTTCTGATAAGTTTAAGCCTATATTCAAAAAAATAAATATGGCAAATAAAATTTTAAAGGTAAATATGCACCACATAAGCTGTTTTCCAGTCCTCAGGTACCTCTCCAAAAGCAATAGATCGCTTAAAAATCAAATATAGTGCCTTTGCAATACTGCTACTCCCCTCTTTTAGAATGCCCAATGGTGCCCTGCCCATTTTTAAAACGATTTCAGAAATAGAGATTTTAGTAAATTCTGAGCAATGCTCGATGAAATTGATTGGGATAATGTGTAGAATTAAAATGTACGAATATCCATCTAAAATTCTACACATCTACCAGTTTAATGGTCAAAATTGTTTCATCATGTGGGAATACTTCAAGCAAATATTGGCTACCATTCAGTCTGTGTTTTAAAGATAAATCCATTAGGGTGGCAAATAGAAAAACTAATTGGTGGAGTAGGGAGATAAAAGAGAAAATCAGTGAAAAATGAAGATGTTATAAAATATTTAAAGGTACGAGCTGGGGGAAGATTTAGAACATTATAAGAGAATTAGGAATGAACTTAACCAGTCAATAAGGAGAGCCAAGAGAATGGCAGAAATTAATTTGGCAAGGAACAGTAATAAAGACCTGAAAAAGTTTTTTAGTTTTTATAAATTTAAAAGCAAGGATAAGAAAATTGGTCCAATTAAAATTGATGGAAATTTAGTAAGTTCAGATAAGGAATTTGTTAATATTTTAAATGCTTATTTTGCATCAGTGTTTACTGAGGAAAGATTGGATAGCAGTTTAGAGATTAATAGCTCTAGTATACATGTAATGAATAGGTGTACAGCAGTTTCAAATTGAGTTAAATGAAATCGCATCTTTATTAGAACATATTGACCCAAATAAGGCAGCGGGTCCGGATGGTGTGTATGGTAGAATTCTAAAAGAGGGGAGTAGCAGTATTGCAAAGGCACTATATTTGATTTTTAAGCGATCTATTGCTTTTGGAGAGGTACCTGAGGACTGGGAAACCGCTTATGTGGTGCCCATTTTTAAAAAAGGTAGTAAGGAAGATTTAGGGAACTATAGGCCAGTTAGTTTAACATCTCTGGTTGTGAAAATTTTGGAAAAGTTACTGAAAAGTCATATAGAGAAGCATTTAGATAATAACAAGATACTATATAACTCCCAGCATGGCTTTAGAAAGGGTAGATCATGTCAGACAAATCTACTAGAATTTATGGAATATATTACTGAATGTATAGACAGGGGTGATCCAGTTGATGTCATATATTTAGACTTTAGCAAAGCTTTTGATAAGGTACCCCATGTTAGGCTGATGCAAAAGTTGTCGCAGTATGGTATAGATGGAATGGTACACAATTGTATTAAAGAGTGGTTAAAGAACAAAGGCAGTGTGTATTACTTAATGGTAATAAGTCATTATGGGAAACGGTGAAGAGTGGGGTCCCACAGGGTTCTGTGCTGGGACCACTTTTGTTCCTTATATATATAAATGATTTAGACAAAGGTCTTAAATGTAAGGTTTCTAATTCTCTTGAAATGTGGAAGATTAAAGAGAAAATTATTTTAAAATGAATTGGCTGCCCCTGCGTTATGTTTGTTCACCCTGTGTTATGTTTGTTCTATGAAACAATGATGAAAAAAACAATTGCCAAAGGGATGAAAATGAGGCGATAATCCCACTTTAAAAAAAATAATTTGCCTTTAATAAGTTTTAGATATCAAACCTGTTTTAACTTCTATTCAAATGCTACAAAAACTGTCTCAACTCCTATGCTTCTTCCTCATATTGGTATTAATTATTGTGTACCGTATATTTATTATTTATGATTTATTAATTATTTGTTTCTTTTCAGCCTATAAATTAATAATTAGAACGAATCTTTTAAATACTTGTATGTTTATTACTAACTGATCATTCTGCAATCATCTACACAAAGATTTCTAATTTTTTGTTATTTGCGAATTAAAATGTCATTGAAAAATAATTTAAAAAGAAAATTGGATGATATTTTGGATGACACCGATGAAGATGAAGCATTGGCCCCCAAAATTGTTAAAGTATCTTCCTTTAAAGAAAATGGTGGGTTATAATTTGATACACCATAGATATGAACTGAACAGTTTTTTACATGTAATTTTTATTTTTAAATACAATTAATTTGTAATATTTAAATAATTTTGGTTACAAATTTATTCTTTCAGTACGAAATTGTGTTTGAAATTTAATGTTTAACTGTAAACTTATTCTGTTGATTTATTTTATTTACTTTTTAGACCCAGATGAGGACACTTTAGATGCTCATTATGATGGTCATACAAATAACACAAATGACAAACAAACAATGACAGAAGAAGATTATGTTACAGATATTGAGAAAGCAATGAAAGACTACACTGGTAAGATGAATTTGTTTTGAAGAATTTTTTGTTGAAAATTTTTGCCTTATTTTTGTTTATAATTTGTTTGTTTTTGTTTTTTTATCAGAGAATAGTTAATATTTTAGACTTAATAAAGTTTATTTATGATAATAAAAAACATTCAATCTTGTGTGTAATATTTTACATTTGAAGAAGGTATGATTGATCTATTTTATAAATAGATACCTATAAAGAGCTGGAATTAGAGGAATATAAACAAATGCTAAAGAAATTTTATACTCAAAATTTACGATTGGCAACGAGATGCCAAAAATTAAAAGCGGCAGTGGAAAAGACACAAACAACTTCTTCTAAAATACTTCGCGAAATAAGCAAGCAAGTTAATCCTCATCAGTTGGCTTTCATATCGGCACAAATTATAAATAGTGGAAAACCAGGAAATAGAAGAGTTTTTTCGCCGCAGTTAAAAAGTGTTGTTGTAGGACTGTATCAACTGAGCCCTGTTGCCTACAGGTTAGTAAAAAAATTTTTGTGTAAATTTGAAAACAAAAACAATTGTGAAAAGTGAATAAGTATATATATATATATATATATATATATATATATATATATATATATATATATATATATATATATATATATATATATATATATATATATATATATATATATATATATATATATATATATATATATATATATATATATATATATATATATATATATATATATCAAGGAAATGTTTATTTTGTAAATGCTTAACAGTAACAACAATTGCCGAAGTGCTCACAATATGTATTGTTCTTTTAGTAAAAATGCCTTAAACCATTTTTGTAAATTGACATTGAGATTTCTGTAATAAAAATTATTGCTGGAAGTGAAAATTCCTTTTTATTAAGGTAAAACATTTCTCTAGTTTTCTTTAAAATACTTTAAGAAACAGTAATCAAACTAATTTACGTTACCATAGTTTCTTAACTATTTATATCCAAATGAATTTAATTTTATAATTAAGGTATTCAGCCGTAACGTTAATGACACATCAGCTTTTGAAGGTGGATAAAGACATTCACCTGTTACTTATCATATTCAGACAAGTTTTCAGTCATTGATTATTACCTTTCGAACGCAGAAATTATCAGTTGCTTTAAACGACCAATATGGCGTCAGGAGTTTACTATCCAAATAGAAATGAAATTTATCCAAAAAAAAATTTTTAATACAATATTTATGCCAGTATCCTAAGTAAAAGAGTATTTAAATTTTGGAATGGTTTTCCAAAGGAAGTTGTTGAATGCAATTCACTTTAAACATTAAAAAAAATAGACTGGATAAGTATATGAATGGTCTGGCATCATTTAATATACTGTATCATGACTAAACCTAATTGGTGGTGTGGTAATTATTAATTATTAAAGTTAACCTGTATGCAGTTAATATGATTATATATAGTCAAATCAAATAAGAAAAGTATAGTTAGCATGTACCGTAGCTGTAGTTTTAACATTTGTGGTTGGAGTATATAGTACCTTTTACTAAAGTTACACGATAGTGTTGACAAATTCTGCGTGCATTTGCTTGCCATTGCACGTTTACTTTAGCATTTGCATATTTAGTTAGATAAATTATTTACATTAATTTGATTGGGATAGTCTTCTTACGGTTTTCCATATTTCTTCTTTTTATTTTCTCTCCAGTAGTATTTTATTAAGTATTATTGCATTTCATATAAGTTTTTATTGTACTAATAGAAAATGAAGAAATTTGACTAGCAATTCAATTTGGTCACCTTTTAAGAATATTTTAAGGCTAAAACTAATGTCTCAACTCAAAATCTTTTTTAAGTAGTGATTCTTATTCGAAACTTGGAATTTCTTTCACTATAAATTTAATTTTTAACTTTGGTTCTTAAATTGTTCCAAGTCATTCAAAACCGGTGGTTGTTTTGTCATGTAAGTTATTATTATGGTGTACAATTTCCTAATTTAGCCTCTTAAATTCACTTTTTAACATTTTTATTATGTATTTTGTAGTCCTACTATACTTTTTTTATTTAACTATAAGAACACTAGTTTAAGGTAATTTTCTAACCACTCTCCTAGAATTTCTTACTCATTTACCAGAAGTGAACTGATTAATCTCCATGCATCCATTCATTATAATAAATATATTCAGTTTATTTAGAATACAAAAAATAGAGCTAGTTGATTCGATTAGGGTTTATAGGCTGTAAATCAATTACCAGTATGTGCAGGCAATCGAGATTCGATTGCTGTCCGTCGTTTTCGCCTTGTAGAAGGTTTTGCATTACCAGCAACTTGGGAGATTGCAATTTCAAGTTTTTACTATGTTCCCTTGTAAAACTTAAAGTACAAGGTCACCTTACAGAGTTGGATGTTAATAAAATTACATTTCTTAAGCAAACAGGATGCCAGTTATTTTCATATTTTCTCTCGCCATATATATATATATATATATATATATATATATATATATATATATATATATATATATATATATATATATATATATTGGATATTAATATATATATTACATTTCTTATAGCATATACAGGATGCCAGTTATATATATCATATATTATATATATATATATATA
>SEYY01019217.1:60000-62500 GCA_009176605.1 Armadillidium nasatum | reverse complement strand
TGAATTACAACTGTGTGAGAATTGTGGGTCTAATGTTTACTTTGCAATTATTTTAATATATCATTCGTTTTTAATAGTTTACAATTACGTCGTTCTTATATTTATAGAAGAATAAATGAAAAAACTACATGATTGAAGACAACGAATAAACAAATGATATATCAAAGTAATTCTCCCACAGTTGTAATCCAAGGATTATGACGTCATTACCCCAAATGAACAACCCCAAGAGAAAGAGAGAATTTAACATAAATGATTGTTACAGTCAAAGCACAATAACGACTAAACGAAGGTAAATAAATGGCAACAAGATTTAAAAAAGAAAACACAAATAACGACTAAACGAAGGTAAATGAATGGCAACAAGATTTAAAAAAAGAAAACACAATCACTATTAAATTCGGATTGTCAAAACAAGCAGAAAAATATATAACTTATGTTTTCACGAAGAGTGGAGGAGGAGGAACTCTATAAAGCAGAAAATCTCTCAAGATTTTAGGGCAAGTGATAAAGTTGCTACACCAAGCGCTTTTTTTGGGGGGAGGGCATGTTTAGTTGGGTATACCCCCTATATATTAGCAAATCATACAATAAACCTATTTATTTAGTATATATTTATATATATATATATATATATATATATATATATATATATATATATATATATATATATATATATATATATATATATATATATATATATATATATATATATATATATATATATATATATATAACTTACCTTGACATGTGTTTTGCAACAAATGTATGTTCGTTATAAATATGTAATTTGGTACCTTTTTTCTTCCATTTATTTTTCCGCTGTAGAGACAAAGGTACCAAATAGTGTCTGTTTAAAAGATATATATATATATATATATATATATATATATATATCAGGACTAGTTTCATGCATCATTAGTAGCTAATGTACGTCGTGGATAATACAGTAGGCAACCTCGTACAATAATAATAATAATAATAATAATAATAATAATAATAATAATAATAATAATAATAATAATAATAATAATAATAATAATAATAAATAAGTAACTAACTTAATAACTCCATTTTCTAACGTTTCGACCACCAATATGGAAGCTTCGTTTATGTAAGTCTTCGCAGATGCAGAACTCAGGCCGGAAGTTCCGCTCAAAGAAGACCTCGTTGATTCCGAGTCTCCGCTCCCAACTCCTGTACCTCCTGACGGAGATGAACGCCCACGAATGAACTTCGGTACTGACAGGAACGCTGATATATATATATATATATATATATATATATATATATATATATATATATATATATATATATATATATATATATATATATATATATATATATATATATATATATATATATATATATATATATATATATATATATATATATATATATATATATATATATATATATATATATAAATATATAATATTATATATAAAAAATGGAAGTATTTCTTACCGTTTGAAAAATCCAGAGAGAAGCATTGGAAAGATAATAATAATAATAATAATAATAATAATAATAATAATAATAATAATAATAATAATAATAATAATAATAATAATAATAATAAATTTACACAAAACAAATCAGCTTTGAAACACCTAAAAAAACACAAACATTCTTTCTCTATCTCTCATATATATATATATATATATATATATATATATATATATATATATATATATATATATATATATATATATATATATATATATATATATATATATATATATATATATATATATATATATATATATATATATTCACAAAACCACAGATTAAAAGTAAGCTTAAACTTACTTTGACTACGAAGAAGGTGCAAATACGAACCAGAGTCTGTGTGAACGAAAAAAAAAACAGGAACAAGTAAAAAAAAGAACAATGAAGGTGAACAATTAATAGCGGTATCCATAGATTTTTAATGACACCCATTAGAAATAGGTTGAGGTTAATAAAGACACGAGATTCCCGTTAAAAACATAGGCAGCAAGGTATTAAGGGAAAAGTGGGGGAGAAGAGGGGGAAGAGGTGCAGGGAAGAGTGGGGGAGTGGAGGGTTGAAAGAAAAAAAAAGTGAATTAATAAGTGTATCACAATAAAAAAAAAATTTTATTAATAAACATTTCTGCAACTCTAAGTTGGAACACTTATATAAAAAATTTTTTTGCTACAAAATATTAAATTCTTAACAATTTATTTTTTTTTAATTATTAATGGAATTTTGCTTTATTAAATTTACTTATTATTTTTATGGTTTTTAAATTTATAATTAAAAGCTATCAACAATTAAAAACAAAATAAAATTATACCAAATTTTAAACGTGCAATGGAACTCTCAACACAATATATATATATATATATATATATATATATATATATATATATATATATATATATATATATATATATATATATATATATATATATATATATATATATATATATATATATATATATATATATATATATATATATATATATATGAACCG
>SEYY01019217.1:45000-55000 GCA_009176605.1 Armadillidium nasatum | reverse complement strand
ATATATATATATATATATATATATATATATATATATATATATATATATATATATATATATATATATATATATATATATATATAAAACATTTCAGGCCAAGAGTTAAAAGATACCATGCATAATGTAACATGCAAGAATACCCCAAATAACGCTAGTTTTAAAAATCCTCATGCAACTCTCTAATACAGCCTCATTATCTAATGGTTAAGGTTCATCACTTGCTGACTGGCTCATATATTCATTATTAGATTTTGGGTTCCTTGGATAAACCTCTGAAGTTTGAATTATTTTAAGTTGATAATAATATTAAATAATAATAATAATATGCCAGTCATATATAAGTAGTAAAAGACGTAGCATATCGATTTTCTCATGATCAACAAACTAACCAAAACCAATAAATTAATTTCCTTCTCAAGCTAAAATGCTGAATAAGCAAAGTAACAGCAAATTGGTTTGATTACTCAGCAAATTATTTTGCTGAATAAGCAAATTTACTGTTGCTTTTTATTGCAAATTAGATTAAACCATTTCCTTTATAATGATATGGGGCAAAAATTCTTCAGGACCAATGATACTTGTACTATATATATATATATATATATATATATATATATATATATATATATATATATATATATATATATATATATATATATATATATATATATATATATATATATATATATATATATATATATATATATATATATATAATTAACTCATGTTTTATAAGTGAATATCAGTAAGTTCAAATTCATACATTTTAACAATATAAAATTTGCATTTGTGGGATCGAAGATTTACCTATTTCATAATTCAAATATCAAACTGATTAGAAACAACTGTCAAATTCATGCTAAGTTATTCAAACAAGGAAGAATTTTTTTTCCCCAATAAATATACCACGTTCAAAACTAAAAACCAAACTAAAAAAAAAAATTTGCAAATAGCTATTGTCAAACTTGCATAAAATTTCATTAGTTTATGGTAAAACTTTATTTATATTCAATTGTATACCTGGGATCCATTAAGAACTTCATAATATTCTCCAGTTGGCAACTTTCCTACCTAATTGTAACATATATATTAAATATATCGTTAATACAATTTTATTCTAAATTAAGAGTAACATTAAGAACTTTAAACTATATATATATATATATATATATATATATATATATATATATATATATATATATATATATATATATATATATATATATATATATATATATATATATATATATATATATATATATATATATATATATATATATATATATATATATATATACCTTAATACTTTTCTTTGCAGATTCCTTTAATATACAATGCAGCCATAAAAATAGAACAAAACATTTAAATATGAGTAAGCTTTTACAAAATCCAATTTATCATTAAAAAATAATAATAAATAATAATAATAATAAATAATAATAATAATAATAAATAAAATAAATAAGTAGATCCACGAGATATTTAAGTTGATAAAAGCAAAATGCGTTTATTAAAGCAACATAAACGTTAGATTTATCACCAAATATCAATATTTATAAAAAAAATAATCTTAAAAAAGTTACACTTTTACAGCATATATTTTCTTCACATTACAAAAAAAAAATAATAATAAATGCAGAATTTTACTTTAAAATAATGTCGAAAAAAAAAACAATTATCAAACCATTGATTGGGTCTAAGTCGTTGGGTGCGAAAATTTTTATCCTAAAATTGTGAGGTGAAAAAATAAAAATTTTACTCTTTTTAATTCAAATTAAATTCCTCCCCTCCCCCCCCAAAAAAAAATTTGTCCATTTAAAAAGCAAATATGTACAAGTCTATACAACTTCAGTTGAAACATATAATTATTAATTATCTTTAACTGAAAAGGGTTACTGGGGTAATGAATACGTCATATGAACCCCCTTCATGGTAGGTTAAAGAAAAAGATTTGATTTAGGTTAACAATAAACAATTATCAATTATAATTTTAATTATTATAATCCTTTTTTTTTAATTATCATAGTATTTCTGAGGACGTTGGGTGTCAACTTAAAATAATAAAAGAAAAAAGAAAAAATTTCAAACCTTTCTTGACGAGTGGATGATAACAGTTGACCGTGTGTTAGGCCCCAACAACGGAGAACCATTTGGCTTTTCTTTCAGGTCTTTCAGAACTGCTTCAGCCACTCCGACGCTTCCAGACATTCCACCCGTATCTTCTTCTTCCTCTTCGGTGTCTAAAATATATCCAAATTACTGTAATATATATATATATATATATATATATATATATATATATATATATATATATATATATATATATATATATATATATATATATATATATATATATATATATATATATAATTTTTAATAAATATTCATAACAAATTCTCCCCACCCCACTCCACCCCCACTTCCTTCTCTGGTAATAAAAAGGAACTTCATTTCATACACAGGAAATTTCTTTCTTTTTTTTTTTTTTTTTTTTTTTTTTTTGATTTTTTTTTTTTTTTTTAAATGAAATTTTTTAATTATTTATTATTATTATTATTATTATTATTATTATTATTATTATTATTATTATTATTATTATTATTTTAACTTTATCATAACACTCACAAAATGTTTGATAAAAATTAGACCATAAAAAAATAAAAGCCCTACAATTCCAAATAGAAATCTATCTAGCCCTTCAATAGGAAGCAAATACTGAAAACCTTTTTTAATATAAAAATTAAATCTATTCTTTTCTTAATTGAAATTCTACAAGAAAACTTCCATTAATAATAATAATAAAAAAAACAATTTATAATAGGTACTAGAATAACTAAATTTCCTTAAATATAACACCAAATTCCTCGAAACTAAATAACGCTACACCGAGTCACGTGTTCAATACTTGGGTGATCAATAATAATGTAATTTACTTAGTTATTTGTAAGGAGTAATTAAAATTTATGTAATCTATTCTATAAAAAAAATGGATTAAAAAAGGCTACTGTGTTCTACAAGAAAAATATGACAAATTTAATTACATGTAAACTTAATAAAAATGAAATAAAAAAAAAGTTTCTGAGCTCTTAAAGTGTAAGATGATTTTCATTTAATTATGGATACATAATAATAAGTTTAAACTGTAAATAAACGTAACTAAAAATTATAAAAGTTGTTAGACACTCACAAGACAAAGTGTAGGGTGTAAGAATACTAGATTGAGAAACTGTGCACTAAACTATAAGTCTGATAGGATATTAAGTAAGGTAACACCAAATAAAAGGGTTCTGATAAATGGCAGACTACTGCTGCACAAACCTTCGCTGTATGAATTAGCAATTTTGTATGAAAACCTGCGTCTGTGAAGTTTGGACATACCGGCTAGGAAAACTGGGAAAACATTAGGTCTACAATTAATTCGCACAAATCTATTCAATGACAAAAGATTCAATCAAACTAATACTACAATTAGTTATCTAAAAAACACTTTTATGAAAAATCAATACATTTTGAATCATTTACCAAGAAAAATTGTAGTAGTGAATTTTACCACAGTTTACTGCATGCCACAAAATTATTCAACCAAATATAAAAGTTTATATAAAATATTGAAAAACAATTTTGTAAGTATTTTACAAGATCATATACAAATTCACATGTGTCATCATCTATCTGTCTTCAAGTTAAGCAAAATCTCCCCAAATATTAGTTACTTCTTACTCTATTGAATTAGGATCATATGTTGAATGTGAATCGAAGCAAAAGTTTCTAAAATACAAAGACTTTATAGTACGAAATATATAAATCTGCGTTGTCAGTCCTAGGTCTGATTATAGCTAGGTTAAGTATGGGTTATTTTCATAACCAAAAACCTTTAAATATATTAATTTAGTTCTAATTTTCAGGGTTCTTTATTATACATATGATCCTTAAATATAATTCATATTAATAATTGTTTCATCTCTATGACGTTTGCAATAAACCTTATAATTATCATTCATACCAAGCTTCCTGTGTGTATTAGGAACTTTATCATGAAATTCTTCGATTATACAGAAACTCATACACTTATTAAGTATGAACTCTCTCTCAGTTACATTTTTCATGTCATGCAAATATTATTTTGTATATTTATAAACATGACAAAAAAAAAAAAGAACAAACAAGGAAAATATATGTAAAAACTACCAGACAAAAACGAAACTCAAAATTATCTTTTGGGTTTTTCAATAACAAAACTACACTTACTTTTTTCATCAGGAAGAATTGTATAAGTTTTTGTAGTAGATTTAACCTTGTCAGTTTCCAAAGTTTGTGGTTTCTTCGGTTTCCTAAAGGCAATGTCAGGTAGATCGGCTCTATCCAAGAAGAGGAACTATGAAAAAAAAAAAAATTATGTTCTTAAAACTTAGAAATAAGAAATACAGGTTTTTCAATATATATATATATATATATATATATATATATATATATATATATATATATATATATATATATATATATATATATATATATATATATATATATATATATATATATATATATATATATATATATATATATATATATATATATACAATGGGGAGCATCCAACATGAAAATTGGCATTCGACATCATATTTATAAAAATCTGCATCAACTACTTGAACAACCAAAGACCCATTACAAATGCAGCCAACACATCCATATCAGAGAATACCTTAAATCTAGCATAACATACACCAGTAAATTGATCCATACTTAGAAATAAGATACACCAGTAAATTGATCCACATTTAGAAAGGATCTACCAGTAAATTGATCCACACTTAGAAATAAGATACAACAATAAATTGATCCATACTTAGAAATGATCTACCAGTATATTAATTCACACTTAAAAGTAAGATATAACAGAAAACTGATCCACACTTAGAAATAAGATATAACAGTAAATTGATTAACATTTAGAAATAAGATACACCAGTAAATTGATCCACACTTAGAAATGATTCACCAGTATATTGATCCACACTTAGAAATGATTCACCAGTATATTGATCCACACTTAGAAATGATTCACCAGTATATTGATCCACACTTAAAAATGATCCACCAGTATATTGATCCACACTTAGAGATAAGATACACCAGTAAGTTGATCCACACCTAGAAATGATTCAATAGTATATTGATCCACACTTAGAAATGATTCAATAGTATATTGATCCACACTTAAAAATGATCCACCAGTATATTGATCCACACTTAGAGATAAGATACACCAGTAAACTGATGCACACTTAGAAAAACGGTACAACAGCAAAGCGACCCACACTTTACAGATGTTTACGCTTAAAGTTACCTCGCAAGTTAAAGGACCCTGTGACTTCATCCTTTTCATAAGGTCGAGGCTGAAGGGGAATTATCTGACGTTGGGACGGCGTCGCTACCAATTCTTCGATACCAACAATACCCAAACCAACGAAACGGCCGTCACTTTTATCATACAGTTCAAACAATAATTCTAATGTGTTATCGCTGAGATCACTGTGAAAATATTGAATGGTGAAATAAGAATAAAGTATAAATTAATGAGCTACAACCCACATCTTTCTAAGACTCCACATATATGTCTGCAGAATATGTGAGGTAGTTATTTATATTTACAATCCTATCAGCACTCACAACTGCGCTTGAGTACGGTAATATCAATATTGAAGTTTATTTTTATTATATAGGAACATAGGAACATAGGAAAATAGAGACAGTTAGAAGCCACTTTTTTTAAAGTAATAATGATAATAAAACAGAAAAGGATGGTCAATAAATAATAAACAAAAACGAGTAATGAGAAATATACAAAACTGGAAAAAATATTATTATTATTATTATTATTATTATTATTATTATTATTATTATTATTATTATTATTATTATTATTATTATTATTATTATTATTATTATTATTTAATATTATTTTTTTTTTTTTTTATATATATATATATATATATATATATATATATATATATATATATATATATATATATATATATATATATATATATATATATATATATATATATATATATATATATATATATATATATATATATATATATATATATATATATATATATATATATATATATACACTCACAAGAGGAATTGTTCATCCCAGAAAGGCGAATTGGTATCATTAACAACACTTGTTGTAAATTTCTGAGCAGGATCATCCATTTCTATAACAGAGTAGCACGACGATACGCCTGACAAATAATGATTCAATGCAATGAAATAAAAATAGAATAAAGTGGAATATAATAAAATGTAAAAAAAATAAAAATAAAAATAAATAAAATAAAATGTTAAAAAAAAAATTGATATAACAGTAACTAATTAAAAAAATGAATTATTTACCCAATGATACATGAAAAGAACTTTTTAAACTTTTGGATTATTTTTAAAAATATATTTTGTCCAAACTTTAAAATGGAACTTAAATTGAACAGTTTTCTTATCTATGCTTGGAAAGGATTGTGTGTTTTAAGTCCCGAATACATTCCCTTTCACTTTCAATGATACATAAATGAACTATTAAATTTTGGGATCGTTTTTAAATATATTTTTTTTGTCTAAATTTTAAAATGGAACTTAAATTTAATTTTTTTATCTATGTTTGGAAAGGATTTGTGTGTGTTAACTCCCTTTCACCCTATAATAATCTCCCTTTAATTTCCATTTCATTAGGTTATTCAGACTTGGATACAAATGTGACGTGCTAAACAGAATTGAGCTTAATATTAATAATAAAGGTTTAATATTATCCATAAATGTAGCAGCGGCCGTGTCGTAAAGGTAGAGCGATTGATACATGTGCTAGAGGGCGCTGGTTCGAATCCTAGGTAAAAACTACTCAGAAAGTTTCCCGTCCTTGAATAGGGCAGTGCCCGTGATGTGCCAACTTTTGAAAAATATATAAATAAAATAAAAACAAGTCATTTTCGTAACATACTCAAAATCTACTGTAAATATTTGATATGCTTTTAGTTTTTATTTCAATTTCTAAAATACTTTAAATGAAGAACTGTGTTAGAAATACAATAACTTCGATTAATTCAATAATATTAACAAAATAAAAATTGGTAAATTCAACCATATTTGTATGCATATATAAACAAGTGAGGGAAAATAAAAGGAGTTTTAATTTTGAAAACAAAAAATTTTAAACTTTTTTTTCTCTCTAAAAAAATAAATTCTTGTCACAAATATGAATTCCCTTTTAATCCTATATACCTATTCTATATCCTGTTTATCCTATTTTATTCTTTTTATATATCCTCTCCTATATATTATACACCTTTTATTAAATAATATATTTCAAAAAATCTCAAAAAAAAAAATCAATTTAAATTTCTAATAATATATGTGAATTTTTAAATTATAGATTTTTTTAGAAAAACTGAAATTTTTTTTACAGCAAAAAACTCCATCCCTAAACTTTCCATCCAAAGCATACGTGTGGATTCACCTCAACCAGAGTGACATGTTTTTACTCATTAAATATCTACAATTATAATTTTAAAATTTGCCAAGCTTTTTATAAAAAATAAAATTTAAAAAAAACAAAAAGTTTGAAATTAACTTCAAAAGGTTTTTAATAGTCAATATAAAAAAAAGGGGAGGAAAAGTTTTTTAAAGACTTACCAGCTTCACCACCAACTCCTGAGGCTTTAACTACTTTTACCAACAGTCTCTTTCCTTTTAAACCAACAATACCAACAGGCGGGCTTAGCTGTGAGGTCGCTACTTGGTTCTTAAGAAAAAAAAAAAAAATAATATATATATATATATATATATATATATATATATATATATATATATATATATATATATATATATATATATATATATATATATATATATATATATATATATATATATATATATATATATATATATATATATATATATATATATATATATATATATATATATAATGTGTGTGTGTGTGTTTGTAACATAATATTTAATTTTTCAAGTCTCTGACTATCTGTAATATAACCTTCTTAATTTAATGGATATACTTAGAAATTCAATATCTTGGTTCAAGTTCTTTATAAGATTTCTTCTTAGTAACTAATACCAAAATATCAAATTATAAATTATAATTATAAAAATTATTTAACTTTAATGTAATGAGTATTTTGAAAGTATATAATAATAATAAAAATTGCCGTTTGTTTTTTCTAAAAAAAATAAATAAATAAATAAAAATAAAAAAAAAATAAAATAAAATAAAAATACTAATTGTACAAAGAAAGAAAGAAAGAAAGTTTGATGTAAAAAAAACAAAAAAAAAAACTTGATACTATGTTACTGTTATTACTGACGTTCTTCCGAGTAGTAGCAACTGTTCTACTATTTTAAGACAATGGTACCATACCCACAAAAATAAATACTGCAACCAAATCCCCAAAACAAAACATTTGACAAGCAAAAAAAAAAAATAAAAAAAAAATTAAAAAAAAACTTTCCTTTATGTACAATAGACATATTTACTTAAACCTGTTAGCTCTTTAAATAATAAAGCAAACTGTATGGACTTATGATATGTTTCAAACACATTTCCATGTCACCAAAAGAGAACCAAAACATGGATAAAAAAAAAGGAAAGGTTATAAATCTGGCCATTACTTTGAATGGTTTTCCATGATGGATCAGGAGTGAAAAGGATGAGTTAAACGCCAACAATAAGCACCTCACACCCGTAGAAGCAGGATCTGCAAAACTTCACACCAACTTTAACTTACGAAAGACTTAGCGGCACTTTCTGGAAGATGCTTCACATATGGGTTATTCAGAACCGTTTCCTTGAAAGACTCTTTAGTAAGGTCACTGGCAGGAGAAGGATTTCTCGGAGGTGGAGGAGGACCTACAAGAGAACTTTTATTACTTTCTAACCTCTTAAGTTCTTCAAGGAAACGCTTATCTTCCTTGTCATCTTCCTCATCTCGGGCCTTGGAAATATCTTCAGAAAATTCGTCTATAGGTTTCTCTCTACTGGAAAATACCATGGACAATCTACTAACAGGATTATGTCCAGGGGCAAAATCTGTAGATGATTTAGGAGATAAGTTTTCTTTTGGAGGAGAAACAGAGCCTGATGGCAGTTTTCTTTCGAAAGATTCATAAACAAAACGTTCAATATTTTTTCTGGCTAAATCTTCCTCTTTTAAAACAGGGGTGAAAGGGGTACCGCTGCTAATCACTGATTTATTTGTCTCCAGGGGGATTACTTTCTCTAAAGAATGAGGTACTGACGATAAATTTAAAATGCCTGTATTAGTTTTGGACGATGCTAGAGAATCGTCAGCACTAATTTTACTTGGAATCTTTTGAGACCTAGGGGGTACAGGTGTGCGAGAAGCCGGTATCTTTGGCTCGAAAGAAGGAGGGTGTGTTTGATGTTCACGTACCAGGGCATCATACCCGACAGGGATCACGGTTTCGGGAAGAGTTCTTTCTCTCATGAAGCGAGGAAAACTTTTTTTCGAGAGAAAATCCAACTCCAGCGTCACTTTCCTCAGAGCCGATGTGAGTTCTTCCTTCAATACTTCCTGAAGTTGATATTCATCTAAACCTTCTGCGTTGTTTCGTAATCCTTCGAACTCCATTTTAACCTTTACATATATATATATATATATATATATATATATATATATATATATATATATATATATATATATATATATATATATATATATATATATATATATATATATATATATATATATATATATATATATATATATATATATATATATATATATATATAATCATTATATAAAGCAATTAAAAAATAAAAAAATGACAAAAATACAAAAGAGATTCACACACACACACACAAACTAACACACAGTTTAGGTCGTACCGTGTCACACCACACCGTTTTAAATAAAATAAAAAAAAAGAAAAAAAAAAAAAAAAAAAAAAAAAAAAAAAAAAAAAAAAAAAATTA
>SEYY01019217.1:7500-10000 GCA_009176605.1 Armadillidium nasatum | reverse complement strand
TATTATAATTAATCTATTTATTAGATAATTTTTATTATCTCTTTCTCCACTCCCCCCTCTCCCCTCCTCCCACTTCCCTCTTTATCCGCGAAGGAATTGGTTATAAACCTATACATGAATGCTAGAAAAATTATAAATGTTACAACCCACATAATGAGTAAGTTTGAAATTGACCTTTAGGTAATTTATACATAAGGACCATTTTGGTATGTTTCTGGACTGTTGCATATCACTAATTTATTATATCGCTTTATTCTTATATTTCTATTTTTCTGAATGTTTTTTTAATGTTTTTTTGCCTTTCTTCTTTTGTGTTATTTCTTACCTCAGAAAGCCCTTGTCTTTGGCCTATGTTAACATCATCATCTTTTGGAGATATCGTAGGCTTATCTTTGTTCCTTGCGAATGTGTAAGGAGAGTAATGCATGATGGAGTTGTAGTCGTATGGTAGGCCCACATCACTCATTATATAATAGGGGCTCTGAAAAAAATATTAAATATTAATTTAAATATTGAATAATTATTGTTCGGATCTTTTAATTAATTATACGGTTGGTTTGATTCATTTAAAAGTATTCGGACACCAGCTATAAAATTAAAATGAAGATAACGAAAAGAGAAATTTATATGTATTTTATTTTTTGAGCTTCACATGCAATTTAAAATTATATTATCATACTTTATTTTTTTTTATATATATAACAAAAGTGTTCGATTCTTTTCAAATGTGAAATGCTCATTCAAATCGGCCGTATATGATTAAAAAAATTCTATTGCTTAAAAATTGTTCCAAAAACATACACCAAACAAATTTACAATAATGTCAACAAAAAAAAATTATGAAAGTAAATGGTGAAGCTACTTTCTTAAACGTAGTGTGTCTTTTCTTTCTATATTAGGAAAATAGCTACTTTCATGTTATACGTAGTGTCTTTTCTTTCCTTATTAGAAAAATAAATTGGTGAAGCTACTTTCATATAATACTTAATATGTTATTTCTTTTCTTATTAGAAAAAACTATTAATAAAGGTACTTTCCTATAAGTAATATGTCTTTACTTTTCTTATTAGAAAAATAAATTGAATCTATTTTCTTAAAAGTAAAATGTCTTTTCTTTTCTTATTCGAAAAATAAATTAATAAAACTACTTTTTATAAAGTCTTTTCTTTTTTATTAAAAAAATTAATTGGTGAAATTACTTTTTTATATGTGATATATTTTTCTTATTTTTTTTAGAAAAATAAATTAATAAAGCTACTTTCTTATAAGAAAAATAAATTGAAACTACTTTCTTAAAAGTAATGTCTTTTCTTATTAGAAAAAATAAATTGATGAAGTTGTTTTTTCAAAAGTAATATATTTTTTCACTGTTAAAAGAACATAATTGGAAAACTTTATTATGACAAAAATGTTATTTTTTTCATTTTGATTTTATTTGCAGTGTCATCATGAGAAGAAAATGACAAGTTGGAGGAAATGCATAAAACTATTATATTTTTTAAATTTTTTTGTCCAAACGCATCAATTACTTTTTAATACTTCTAAATTTTTATCTATTTATTATCCTATATCTTATCCCTGCTGAATTACTTTTTATATATAGATATTGGATATATTAAAGTTTATTAAGAATATTAATTTCTAGAAGCTATTAACTTTTAAATATACTGAAATAAATCTTTGAGTTGTAACTAATATTTTTTAAGGATCTTTATTAATAATGAAATCTAATCCCTTTCAGGAATTTTTAATTTATTTTATTTTATTTTATTTTATTTTATTTTATTTATTTATTTATTTATTTTTTTTTTTGAAGAGTTGTGAAAGTTCTTGTTGATATCAGTAAGTCTTGTCATATTAATTCTTCCTTTGGTATATCAATCCGTATTTTTAACTACCTTTGAACCTAGACTCTCATGCCATAAATACAAGTAAGTACCTTTGAAGAACCTCATCTATCGGACTATACCTACAGTTAGGTACCTTTGAACCTCAACTCACAGTTAGTACATACAAGTACCACTGAACTCCATCTGTTACTCCATACCTACAATTACCCTTAAACACGGACTCTCAGTCGATACCTACAAGTCCCTTTGAACTCAAACTCTCTGTTCATACCTACAATTCCCCTTGAACCCCAACTCACAGTTTGTACTTACAAGTACCTTTGAAGCCCAACTCATAGTCCATACCTACAAGTACCTTTGGAACCCAGCTCTCAGTCCATACCTACAAGTACTTGAAATCCAAGCACTCAATCCATACCTACAAGTACCTTTGAAACCCAACTCACAGTCCATTCCTACAAGTACCTTTGAAACCCAACTCACAGTCCATACCTACAAGTACCTTTGAAACCTAACTCACAGATCATACCTACAAGTACCTTTTAAACCCAACTCACACTCCATACCTACAAGCACCTTTGAAACCCAAACACTCAGTCTATACCTACAAGTACCTTTGAAACCCAACTCACAGTCCGTATCTCCAAATA
>SEYY01019216.1:50000-56393 GCA_009176605.1 Armadillidium nasatum | reverse complement strand
ATATATGAGTGTGTGTGTGAATGTAGAATAATGCAGTTGTTATAACAGTGAAAGTATTTGTAACTGCTGTAGGCGAAGATAAAGAAAAATTGAAAGAAAGAATGAATCATTTTTGTAAAATTTAAAAAAGAGGAATTCTAAGACGAGAGATGGATAAAGATCTGAAGCCATAATGGAAGTCTTGGTCGAGGGGATCATATTTAGAGAGGGGAGAGGGATCACGTGGATAAGGAACAAAGACTTCGCGAAGAGGGGACAGGACACACTCAATAGATGCATTCGGGCGAGACAAGCTTTTCTAAATAACTTTTATTTTCGTAGGAAAAAAAAAATTCCTCTTTAGAAAAAAAAAGAAAAACTTTTGAAATGTTTTGGACGATCAATTTTTCATCTTCTTTATTGCAAGATGAAAGTAAAAGCCTTAAAAAGAAACTTTTTTTTTTTTTTTCCTTTTAAACAGATTCCTAAAAGGGTTTATAAATTAAAAAATATTTTGCCTCGTTTAAAATGAAAGAGGAAATGGAAGGGGATTCGAACCCAAGACCTTATATTAATGTACGATTCAATCCCTTATTCATTAATTTAATTAAGATCTAATCCAATGATTTAATTTGAATCTGAAAATCTGACCCATTCTCATTGTTCTTTGATTGAGATTTGGATCAAAATATTCATATGTTAAGTGCAACAAATGTTACATAATAATAATGATAATAATAATAATAATAATAATAATAATAATAAAATAACTGTGTAATTAAATAATTGATAATGAATGAGAGTTGACGATTGAGAAAAATAAAAAAAAATTTTTTATAAATTTAAAAAATTATTTTGTTTATAAAATGATAAAAATCGTTTTGAAAACCATTTTAAATGACTCAACAGTCACAATTGCTCCTCAAAATATAATTCAGTTTAAAAAATATATTAATTAAAAATAAAAAAAAAATATTTTTTTTTTATATTATTATAATTATTATTTACTTATTTTTTTATTTATTTATTTATTTTTAAAATTCTTAGCAATGAATTAGTAGGACATTCTCCAAATAGGTAATTATATATATATATATATATATATATAATATATATATATACTATATATACTATATATATATATATATATATATATATATATACAGAGAGAAAGAGAGAGAGAGAGAGAGAGACATAAAGGCTATCTCGTATTTGTAAACAGTGGTTTGGCAAAGCACATGATAAAGAAAATTGTGAATTGTAAAAAATTATTGTTTTGCATTTTATTTAAAAGTGTTTTTGTGAAATGACAAAAAATTACGTCTTTCATATTCCCTTTGGGAATAGATTGAGAACATCGTTTGAATAAACTGATCTTCGTTTGAATAAACAAATTAACAAAATAAATGAAGAGAGAAACTCTTCTACTTCATAATTCTGCTGTGTGTTGTATGAAGGATAAAACGCTGTTTATTGAGGGATACAATAGACCTTTTCATACGGATATATATTTTTTTTTTTATCAAAGGGATGAAAATGTTTCGTTTCTTGCAACTTAGGACAATAAAAATTTGTAAAAATATTTTTCATTTTATGTTAGATGAAGAACAATTAAAATGTTTAAGTAACTGAATGTTTAAAATTTATAATGATAATAAAAACATTATAGTAAAATCATGGTGCATGAAAATATTTTGGCGTTCTTGATGATGAGACAAAAATAAAAGTTTCAATCGCTATTCTTCTTCAGTTCTTAGTTTATGATTCCAGTTATTAATCAATTGCTTTTAAATACGTTTAACTTAATCAAAATCGAATTAATTAAAAGATTATTAAAAAACACAGGTCTGCTAAAAAATATTTTTATAAAAATGCATAGTTTTTTTTCTTTTTAACTTTACATATTTTGGTGCTGACTCTGAAAATGACCTCCATTTTTTCCCATCAAGTATAGTTTTCTTCCAACAGAAAAAAGGATTGTAAAGAACCAACATTGCTAAATCAAAAAAGCATTATTTTATTATAAAATTAAACACATTTCACGTTTAAATTTGTTATCCATGAAACAGCTGTTTATAAATGTTAAGTATTTTACTCTGCTGGCATGTAGAACTTTTGTTTCTTCTTTTTCATATTTCTACTGGTGCGCTTTCGTTTTATACTATTCGCAGTTTTCCTTTTAGCATCCAACAGTAATCACCAATCATATTCTCATGCCATCTTCAATGGTAGCTTCTCTCCATTTCCAAAACATTCTAGTGAAATCTTTCCACCTGCTCCTCACTGTTGTCTTCTAAGATTTCAGGAAAGTAGTTTATGTGGGAATGTAAAAAATGGCTTTTTAAGCTCATGTTGCAGTTTTGAGCTTTGAATGCGGTTAGCATGCGTTCTGCAGTGTTTTTGTAATCCTGAAAATTTATGCACTACGTCTTGAAGTGAATGCCACGCTTCTCTTTCAGTTTTATTCATGGACTTTGGAAACAAGGAATCAGACAAGAGTTTACCTATATTTGGTTCAACAAAAACTCCCTCTTTCAACTTGGCTTCAGAGAGTCTTAGGAACTTGAAGCAAAGATTCTTCAAACATTTTCCATCTTTTTGGTTGAGATTTAACAAATTGTTTCATTAGTCCCAATTTGATATGAAGAGGTGGTAAGAGGACGTTTTCACTAGGAACCAGGCTTTTCTTGACGAGACACCAAGAGTTAGGGTGTCTCGAAGTGGTCAGTTAGTTTTTTTCCATTGAAGGTCTCTGGCTCAACTTTCCCACAAGCACATAAATCAGGAATATTTTGTATAGCCTAACTGTTGGCCCATCAGAAGGCTAGAATTTTAAAATCTCCACACACCATATTGGGATGAACTTCATACTTAATTTTCTCAATAACTAGAGCCAAATCCCTATAATTTTCTTCCAGATGAACCGAGTGTCAAATTGGAATGATGAAAATTTATTTCCATTATGCAACAAGACTGCTTTTAGGCTTGTTTTGGACGAATTTAAAAATAAGCGCTATTGGAATTATTCATATTCTATTTCAGATTGCCTCATGAGGCCATAGATGTTAATACAGAGCACAAGATTTCCTTCTTTACAGTAAAACAATGTGAATTCTCAGTCTTTATGTCTGTACCAGGAAAAGAAGTTGCAGGTAACTGGTTTTTATTCTTGAGTCTTGAACCCAACAATTCAGCAACATCTTTTGAAAGTCCCAAATCTCTAACAAGGTCGTTTTTCTCGCTCTGGGAAAAAAGCTGAGATCCATCATGCACAGAAACTTCAGACCCAGAATCTTCCTATGTTAGCACTGCATCTTCTTCTCCTTCTGACTTCAATCTGATATCATCTAAATTAGACGTTGGAAGTGGTACCGGCATTTCACTTGAGTGAAGCATGGGACGAATGGCTGAATTATCGTTTTGGCTAAGGTATTTCTTTTTAATTTTTTCTATTGAAACCTTTAACGTCGAAAAACAAAAGTAGCAGTCGTTATTGTGGTTCTGTTGTTCACGCCACATCATTAGTATATGGTGCACTTTTGACAGGCAAAAAAAAAAAAAAGCATAACGGTCTTTTCTGCAACTGCGTGCAATGTTGCATTCTCAGGGACCTTCCTGACCTTTTCTTCGTCGGTTCACGGACCCCCGGACTCCAGAATCGAGCCAATTTCTGCCGGATTGAACTGCAAATAAGGGGCAGGAAAGAGAGTAAATTGAACGTAGCAATTCTGCGAATTCAGGTAACTTCCTGATACCATTTTGGGGGTTCACGGGGCCCCCGAGGCCCCTTCACCCTGACTTGGTCAATTTCAGTAGGTCGAACTCTCCAAAATGATGTCAGGAAAGAGCGTGAGGTCAATTTGAGTGGAGTGATTTGCAATTGCAAAGCAAAATTCCGTTAGGCTTTTTTACCTGTCGAAAGTGCACCATATACTACTGACATCATAGGATTGGCAAAACGAAATCTATGCTTTTTACCTTTGTACCACTTGCGGAGTTCTTCGCATTTCCAGCAAACATTATGGGACCCCCAATTCTTGTTTTAATTCCCAAGTTTTAGTTGAAAGTACACGAAATATCCTTTTTGACAAAATCATTTATGCTTTTTCTTTTGATTTAGCTGTATATTCGCCACATATAAAACAAAAGTTATTCAGAGAAACAAAAAAGTTTCTTCGAGACATATCGCAAGAGTAAAAACTTTTAACATTGAGAGAATTGTACTGGCACGCTTGAATGTTGAACTAATAATGATGCTTAAAATAAAAAGAAACGCAAATTTTTCAAATAACAAACAGAAACACGTGAGGACACGAATGTACAGCCAATCTGTGCAAATGCTTTACAGTCATATATATATATATATATAATATATATAATATATATATATATATATATATATATATATATATATATATAATATATATATATATATATATATATATACCAGACTGGGCATCGTTACATGAAATTGGGTAGCGTTACCGTTATTCGTTACTTGAGAGAAAAGGTGAAGCGTTACCGTTACATCGTTACATTTAAAACCTTTGAGCGTTACCGTTACTAGTTACATATAACGCCGTAACGCGTACTTTTGGTCAGTTTAATTATTAGTTTACAGTTTTCGTATGATCATATGTATACATATTTACTGCTAACAATTAAATCATTGGATTAACTAACTGTTTTAAACTTTTATTCAAAAGTGCAATTTATTTACTATCATTGACCAAATAATATAATATATTTTTAAAATAGTTATATATATTTTAGTTCATTATATAGTTATGCAATAATGATATACATTTATGGAATTTGTGAAGCAATATTATCCTATTTGAAATTTTTTATAATTATTTTTTTAATACGTAGAAAATTATCTGAATTTGCTCACTTTCAACCCTAGTTAGAAGATTTCTTTCAACATTGTTTAATTTTATTGGACGGTATGCAATATTATGAGTAGTATTTATTATATAATAATGATAATGGAAATAATAAAAAAATTGAATAATATATTAATAGTATATTAATAAATATTAAATAAAAAAAATGTAATAAAAATAAAATAATAATAATAATTTTAATCTATTTAAATATATAAATCACTTATAAAAATGATAATATTTTTCAGTAACCATTGGATATTAAAAAGAAAAAGAAAAAAAAAATTTTATATATATATATATAATATATATATATATATATATATATATATATATATATATTATATATTTATTTATATATATATATAATATATATATATATATACGTATATATATTTTTTTACAGAAGACACCACTCATGGGCAGAGCCTTTTCAAGGGGGCACACACACATCACAAAGCTCATTCAAACACACACAACTAACACACAGCCCTAAGGTGGGCCAGATGGAAGCTTGAAGTGGAAGATTAAATACAGAGGTAAATAGTGATGGAGAGAGTTCACAGAATAGAGGTGGCTGGAAGAAGGACGTACCACAACGGGCTAGCCTGGGTTTCCACATACAAAAATGTGCGAAGTAGGGCACCCCTTGTGCAACGAGGACGACGCAACGGTGAGGAATGCGAGAGGCTAATTCCCCGAGCACTGCCATTGAAGTACCTATAGAAAAAGATAGCGCGCCAACGTCATGCCGCAGAACAGAGGGTCAAGTGAGTTTGAAAGTAAGGACAGTTTTTAATCTTTAGCATTTACTCAACCCTATACAGAATAGAGGAGAGCGGAGCCCCCCAAATGTAAGAACATTACTCGTACAAGGTGATAAGACCTTATATATTTGGACTGCTCAGAAGAAAAAATTCTCGCTCTGAAAAATTTCAGTTCTAAAGGCCGCTTGGCAACATTAATATGTGGTTTCAGACAGTTTGTTGTTTATGTTTAGACCAAGATCTTATTCATTTAAGTGAGACGGGAGAGCGTCGAAGAGGATAGAAAGTAGGAGTGTTTTGAGAGGGAGATGTGAAGAAGTTGAGTTTTAAAGATTGAATTTACAAGGTTGCATGACCCCACCGGAAATCCCATCCAATCGGCAAGAATGAATCGGAAAGTTGAAGACGAGAAGCAAGTCTAGAAGCAAAAGAGGGAGCAGATTTGAAATGAGTAAAATCAGAGTTGAATCATCAGCATAAGAGTGAAAAGTTAGAAGTGCATGAGAAGATCGTTAATGAAGTAAGAATAGGTTGGAGATAAAACAGAACCCTGAGGAACACCACAGTTGACAGAAAAGGAAGAAGAGGTCGCTCCATCTACAACTGCCGAAATGGAACGATCTGAGAGAAACTAGAAATAGTGAGCAAAATAAGGAGGAAACCCAAATGAGGGAGCTTGAGAGCAGTGACGCATGCACACCCGGTCAAAGCCTTGGATATGTCAATCGCCACCACACAAGACTCCCCAAAGTCCCTAGGGC
>SEYY01019216.1:37500-42500 GCA_009176605.1 Armadillidium nasatum | reverse complement strand
ACGGGAAAAAGAGGAACCAGAAAGATTATTGCATTTTCTACGGATAAATGAGTTTTAAGTGTTTTATACTTTTCAGGGATGAAATATAAGTTGCGTGAGTTTCTGGAGTTTAAAGACGGTGGTAATACCTGAAAGCAACATCTCTGCGGCGGATAGGGTGGGAACAAGTAGAGTTAAACTATTGTTTGTTAGGTTTAATAGAAGGGAAAGAAAAAAGTAATATACGCCACCATGCCAGAGAAAATCACCTCGGTTATGCGTTCTGCACACTCCGAGGGACTCTTCCCACGGAAGCAATAATCATTCCATATGAAATCAAAGAAGTACGACTGCAAGTCCGACCAGCTTGCGGCACCGAAATGCCACAAACGTTTCCTTTCAATAGAAGTGGATCTTTCCTGCGGAAGACTTGAAAAGATAGAAGAGGATATAGAGATAAGAAGGTGATCAGAGGAACCCAGAGGAGGAAAGAGTTTAACAGTACAAGGAGAAGAATTAGAAGCTAAAATAAGGTCTAGAATGTTGGGTTCATCTCTACGACAATCAGGGATACGAGTAAGGAGATACACCAACTGCTCAAGGTCTTTTTGGATAGCGAAATTAAAGGCACGTTCACTAGCTGTATCTTGAAAACTAGAAAAATGCCAATGGCGGTGGTGAACAATGAAACCACCTATTATGATGATTTCAGAGAAAGGAGAAGAAGAAAGTATATGCTCTATTTTGAAGTTTAAATAGTCGAAGAATTTAGGACATTCAGTAGAATTAGGAGATAAATAAATGGATCAAATGAATTTAGTCTTGAAATCGCAAGAGCCTGATCCATGAAATAAAAAATTCAGAAGACTCCAAATTAGAGACACGAGAACAAACGACGTCGTTGCGCACAAATGCACAACAATCGCCTTTTGCTGAAAATTGAGGATAGAGACAGTAGGAGGAAACAGAACAGGGTTTCCTGTCAGAGCTCTCAAACATCTGAATTTCGTTCAAGTATAAGAGGTGAGGTCTAGAAGAAGAGAGGTGATACTCAACAAAGTGGAAATTGGAGTGCAGACCGCGAATGTTGCATAAATTAATGAAAAAATAGACCGTGAATCAGGAAAAGCCGGCAGCTGTGTCTTTTTGGCACCAACCCCATCGCCGGAAGCCACCAACTCCCAAGCGGTGACGGGAGAATTTGTGGATGAGGGGCTATTTTTGGAAGTCATCCCTCAGGGCTTCTCCGAGGCTACTGTTGTTGACGCCATTATTAAATTTTTTTTTTTTTTTTTAAAGGGAGTATGTATTAGTGTTTTATGTGTATGAAGGAGAGCCTACTCCGTGTAGAAGAAGGTGAAGATGAGTGTGAAAATGAGCAAATCATTAGTCACCGGGATGAAATGGGAAGCACCCTTAACATCCCACATACCCAATGGGAGGTAATCTCATCCACTACTTCCCTCCTTATATATATATATATATATATATATATATATATATATATATATATATATATATATATATATATATATATATATATATATATATATATATATATATATATACATTAAAGAATTAAATTTTGAAGAGCATATATATATATATATATATATATATATATATATATATATATATATATATATATATATATATATATATATATATATATATATATATATATATATATATATATATATATAATAAGCAAACGAAACATAACCTAAACCGAATCAAACCTAACCTAACGAAATCAAACAAAATATTAAGTAACGAAGCCGAAACTAACCTAACCTAACTTAACCTAACCTATCCTAACCTAACTTAATGCAATCTAACGAAAGCAAACAAATCCTTACCCACTATCGCATCGTACGTTTGGACGCTACACGAGTTTAAGAATTTATTCACTACTGAAATTTACAAAATGCATTGTCGCAAAATGAGAGATATTTCAGGATTTTTCTATTTTTTTTTTTTTCAGTATTTAAAACTCGATAACTAACTTCCCTTTCGCTTCTCAGCTTTTTAAATATTATATTCTTTTCTTTTGGATCATGTTCTACAAATAATGTGATTTTCGTTACAATCGGTTGGGGTAGATATAACTAAAAAGAACCCTAAAATATACATAATATTTAGCTAAAAGTGAACATTTAACTAAATCATAGTTAACTATTATAATCATTACAATACAATATCATCACAATAATAACAATTATAATAATAATAATAATAATAATAATAATAATAATAATAATAATAATAATATATAATAATAATAATAATAATAAAAATAAAAATAATAATAATAATAATAATAAATAAAAATAATAATAATAATAATAATAATAATAATAATAATAATAATAATAATAATAATAATAATAATGGAGGTTGATCTCTTTCCAAAAGTAAAGCATCATTTTTTGTTTGAAAGTTTTATAAATTTAATGAATGCTACAATTTATGAAACAAGAAATCAATGAAAATCTCTTGTTTTCGTGATTTCATTTGTAACAAGATTTAAATCATAACAACGATTATTAAAATTTCTAAAAGAGAGAAAAAATCCTCTCTCAAAAGCTTTATCCATTGAAGAAAATGGAGGTAACACGAAAATTTATACTAAAGTTTTAATTAAATATATTATTTTTAAAAAGATGTTCTAAACATTTCTAGTTGCAAAGACCATAATTTTAGTGGATTTAAAAGTTTTATTTTTCTCTACTTTATGTTTGTAAGCAATTATATACAAACGAATATACACAAATATTATTCACTTTCTTAATGGAAGAGCAATTTATGTATCATGCTATATATATATATATATATATATATATATATATATATATATATATATATATATATATATATATATATATATATATATATATATATATATATATATATATATATATATATATAAGGTAAACGATACGTTTTCAACCTCTTTAATTGTTGCAAATCATGTGCATTTTTTTTCTGCATGAACAGGTCAACAATATACCTTATATTTAAAACTACTGATAAGAAAAGTTTTTTCAAATTTGTTAAAATTAGACTTTGGATTTCACTTGGCTACCTTTCTTTTTACCAGGAGGCTACCGGTCAAGTTCGCAGGTTTTCATTAAAACGATTATTTAGTCCTACTAGGTGATCAATGTGTCAGGTGGAGGATTGGTGATAACTACCCTTGTTGGCAGTCCCTCATTAAGACGTCTGTATATTCCAAGCATAATACAATTGGATTTTGAAAGAAGTTCGAAGCAATCACTAGCAGACATTTCTTATAAGGAGATAACATTCCTCACACACATATTTTCCATATTTCCAGTAATGAGATTCATAATGGATTCACATATTTCAATTTTATTATAAGAGTGGCATGCTAAGCCTAAAGTTAAAAAAGGAGTAATGCACGTACTTAAAGACATAAAATCAAATTTAAACCTATATTCGGGAGGTGTCTAAGTAACAATCTTCACAAAATCACAGCTATCTAGTAACATAGTGTATTAAACATCCATTTCCACTTCTTATGCTGTTTTGAGGAGCTTATGAAGAAAAAGAAAAGTTCTTATTTATGAAGAGGTCTGAGTTGAAGATTTCTTTTAATCTATAAATATGAAATGACGAGAATTCAAAATATTTTCAACATTTTAAGACCACTGGAGTTTATCTCTTATAGAATAATGAACATTAAATTTAAAATTTTCTATATTTTTTATCATACAAGTAGGATCTTATTAACCGTCATCATTTAGAGAAAAAATCTGTACACGTTTATGTTCATCCACCATTTTAAAATATCTTTTCAAATCCACAAATTAAGACTTTTCATCATAGGTCCTTTGTTTGCAATCTAGTAGGTTGCATTATAGAGAATTTACTTTGGCCTATGATTCAGCAATAAAAATTCCAATTGCATTTAACTGTTTTCGAATTTGATGAGGAAAAAAAACGACATCTGTTGTTTAATACTTTGGATTAATCAATTTAAGGCCAAGGAAAATAGCATCTTGTTTATAAAAATAAGCCAAAGCTTGCTAGAAAGTACAATCAAGAAGTATATGGTTGATGGATTCGTATATACCATATTTTGTACCATTTTTGTACAGGTCGAAAGGGTCACCACTCTTTTTCGCTTTAAAAAAATAACGTCCAAGGTACAGTTCGAGAAAAGAAAATTTTCCACCTTTTACTCTAAAACTAGGAACATTTGGAGATGAAAGCAAGTTCGATAAGAGAGTTGAAAATCCTATAGCAAAAGAATTTTAAACTGCTAAACACTGTGAAAATTCTTCAATACAAATAACGTAATCTTTTTCATTCCAATGCGTCATTCCTTACAAAGTTAATTTCGTTTCCATTTTGAAAACAACTGCTTTTATACGAACATGAGGAATGAAAACCTTTACTGCCAAGGTTATAAATTTAGCTTTTTTATCTTCAAGATCTTACTCTTTACTGTTGAAATTTACCAAAATGTAAAACATGTCATTATCTCTTTTAATTTCTCTGGTTCCTAATAATTTAAGAAGAGTTTACTCTCTGCACGGGTCACCAACAAAGTACGTAACTCCCCAAAAGGAACTAATAAGATTTTCTATTTCTTTCGTCGGATCATTTTCAGAGACTAAAATGATTTCGGCTAAACATCTCGGTATATCTTTTATTCTGTATACAAGACCATTTAAAAAGTGTTCAAGAGTTTGAATGTCAGTAGTACCAGAAACGATAATACGAAACGGTTTCATTCTTTCATTGAATGAATGGGCTTCAACCTTCACCTTCCTTTTAATCATTATAATTTCAGACAACATATTACCACTCTGAACCATGAAGAAGGGAAGACATATTAGAATTGCAAAACAGAGTACAATTCTACCCAAAACAGTTGAAGGGACGATATCACCATATCCATCTGTAGCGAAGGTAACAACGAGGTTATAAACATACTCCCAATGTCTATGAACTCTTACTTCTCTGATCTCTATATCCTAATGGTAGCCGTAATT
>SEYY01019216.1:0-30000 GCA_009176605.1 Armadillidium nasatum | reverse complement strand
ATTTAAGAATGAAAGTCATTAATTAGGTGCCAAAATTAGCGGATTAAGGGAATCAGCATAACTAATTAAATTATCGAGATTAAGGAGATTAAAAATAACAGTAAAGAGCGTGAGGGGGCAATTTTTAATAAAAAAAAAAGTGGTCAGGAAAGAACGTTAGGTTGCCACTGGCACTGCCGCTCAAATCCGATCATATATATATATATAGTATATATATATATATATATATATATATATATATATATATATAATATATATATATATATATATATATATATATATATATATATATATATATATATATATATATATATATATAATATTTTCAGCAATTTTCAAAAATTATTGTCCAAAGAAAAAAAACGCTCTGTATTATGAGTGTCAATCATAAAATGAAAAAAAAAAAATAAAAAAATTAATTTCTATCAAATAAAACAAATATATATAGTGTTGCGTCATTCTCTCTATATTATCGCTATTACAACGGACATTGCTCTACTGAACTCTCATGTCGCATGCCTCCTCCATTAAAAAAGGCTAACGTGACACAACTTTCTACTCAGTCTCATCCTTTCTCTGCCCAACTCTCCAACCCCAGACTTAACCGCTATGCTTAATCTTACATGTACTATACTGGTCAAGTCTGGAACACACTTCACTTATCTGTTTTTCAACTTCCTTTGACTTGAAAACCATTAAACGCTGTGTATCGATACATGTCGGCCATTAATGACAAGAATTCTGGCATTTTCCCCACTTTGGTGGATAATGGTTGGCCTCTGGCTTTTGCCAACCAGGGATATATATATATATATATATATATATATATATATATATATATATATATATATATATATATATATATATATTATATATATATATATATATATATATATATATATATATATATATATATATATATATATATATTATATATATATATATAAAATATTAAAAATGTTTGCAGTGGTTCAGTTAAAAAGAAAACTTGAATTTTTTTACTTTGTGTTTGTATGTGTGTGTGTGTGTGTGTCTGTGTCTGTGTGTGTAAATGTGCGTATGTGTATTTAGATATGGACCGAAGTTTCCTTGTTTTTGAATTTTAAATTTGTACATGAAGTCAAGGATCAGAGTTAATTGTTTTAAAGAAAACTTTTAAAATAAAAATATTTCAAAATATGATAAAATAAAACTTTGTTCATTTAAGGATTTAAAAAAAAAAAACGAGTTTCTTTTGATAAAAAGGAAAAGTCTGAGTATACATTTTAAACTTTGAAAGATTTTAAATTTTATTCATTTTCTCATAGTGATACGCTATCTTAAATATAAAAAGACACCATTGCTGGTTGACTCAGTATGAGTTATTCAAGAAGTAACCCCACTTAATAGTCGTGTTCTCTCTTTGGAACAGTTCCCCTACTGGAAAAATTTAATGTACTAGAGGTACATTATTTAAAGTTACTAATAAACGTTTCCATCAATTAACGTACAAATGGGAGCAGTGGTACTCCGAACAATATAATCTACTTTTTAAAATTTTACCGAGAAAAATATTGCATTGTCATCTCTGCTAAGACAAAATTGGCTGATGATACTGAATGATTGTTGGATTTTTATGAGTAAAAAAGAAGACTTCATAGAAGCTGAAACACATAATATCATTAGCAAATAATACCTGAATCTTAAAATATAAATTGCATATGAAATGTTGTCAAAATATGATTCTTCAATTGATTATTTTATTAAAAATTAATGATGCATCGGAAAGTGATCTATGGCGGAGGCTGGAGTCTCGGCTTGGAAACTTTTCCCTGCCGGAGTTAAAGTTTCTCCAACTCTAAAGAGATCAAATTTTGATATATATTTTTTTATATATATATATATATAATATATATATATATATATATATATATATTATATATATATATATATTATATATATATAATATATATTAGGATCAAATTTGTATCGGTATCGGTATCGGTAAGTATCGGCATTTTCGGTTTGTTCGGTATTATTCTTGGGGAATTTTTATTAAGGTTCGTTTAGGTATCGGTATCGGCAAAAATTTTTATGCTATATAATATATATATATATATATATATAATATTATATATATATATATATATATATATATATATATATATATATATATATATTATATATATATATATATATATATATATATCCAATGGTTAGCTCCCTTTCGCGCTCACCTTCTTCTACACGGAGTAGGCTGTCCTTTACACTCATAAAACATTAATACTAACACCCTTTTTTTATTAAAAAAAAATCAGTAATGACGTCAACTTCGGTAGGCTCTGAGAAGCCCAGGGGATAGGCTTCCAAAAATAGCCCCTCATCCACCCCTTCCCCATCACTATTTGAGAGTTGGTGGCCTCCGGTGATGGGTCTGGGGACACCAAGACACAGCTGCCTGCTTGTCTTGATGCAGGGTCTATTTTTTTCCTTAATTTCTGCAACATTCACGGTTTACACTCCAATTTTCACTTGTTGAACATCACCTCTCTTCTTCTAGACCTCACCTCTTATTCTTGACCGAAACTCAGATGTTTGAGCGTTCTGATAGCAAACCCTATTCTGTTTCCTCCTCCTGTCTCTATCCTCAATTTTTATTCAAAGGCGGTTCTTGTGCATACGAGAGCAACGATGTTGTTTGTTCTCATGTCTCTAATTTGGAGTCTTAAAAATTTTCCACCTTATGTCTTAAGCTCTCTTTCTATTCTACCACTAAATTCATTTGTTCTGTTTATTTATCTCCTAATTCTACTAACTATCTTAAATTCTTCGACTATTTAAACTCCACAATAGAGTACATTCTCTGAAATCATCATATTAGGTGATTTCAATGTTCACCACCGCAATGGCTTTCTTCTAGTTCTCATGATACAGCTGATGAACGTGCCTTCAATTTCGCTATCCAAAACGACCTTGAGCAGTTGGTGCAGCTATCTACTAGTATCCTAGATCGTCGTGGAGATGAACCCAACATTCTAGACCTTTTCCTAACTTCTAATCCTTCTCCTTATACCGTTAAACTCTTTCCTCCTCTGGGTTCCTCCGATCACCTTCTTATCTCTGTATCCTCTTCTATCTCTTCAAGTCTTCCGCAGGAAAGACCCCCTTCTATTGAAAGGAAACGTTTGTGGCACTTCGGTGCCGCAAGCTGGTCGGACTTGTGGTCGTGCTTCTTTGATTTCCCGTGGAATGATTATTGCTCCCGTGGTAGGGGTCCTTCGGTGTGCAGAACGCATTACAGAGGTGATGAGGTGATTCTCTTTGGCATGGAGGCGTACATTCCATTTTATTTCCCTTCTACTAAACCTAACAAACCTTGGTTTAACTCTGATTGTTCTTGCGCTATCCAAAGCAGGGATGTTGCCTTCAGGGATTACCATCGTCTTCAAACTCCAGAAATTCACGCAAGTTATATTTCATCCCAGAATTGTCCAAAATCTCTCCTTCGTAACACAAAACTCTTTTCTCCGTATAAAATGCAATAATCTTTCTGGTTGTTCTTCACGTTCTTTCTAGCATCTTGCCAAAAGTGTCAACTCTAACTTTGCTTCTTCCTCTTTCCCTCCTTTAATATCTTCCGACGGCACAACTGCTCTTTTACCCTTTTATAAAACTGAACTTTTGCCTCTAATTCAACCTTAGAAGATTCCTGAGCTATTCCTCTGTCTTCAGCCCTTCTAACTCAATTGTGCCTAAATTTAGAATTTCCTTTAAAGATATCATTTCTGCTCTCTCTGAGCTTAATACTAAGAAGGCGTATGGTCCCGATGGTATTCCTCCTTTGGTTCTCAAAACTTGTGCTTTCAAACTTGCACCCTGCCTCGGTAAACTTTTTTGTCTATTTCTCTCTACTTCAACCTTCCTTCTTGCTGGAAACGTGCGCTCATTCAGCCTGTGCCGAAGAAGGGGGACCTCTCTCAACCCTTCAACTGCCGCCCTATTTCTCTGACGTCCGTTCTCTCTAAAGTTTTCAAATCTAACCTTTAACAGGAAGATTTGGGAACATCTCAATTCTTCTAATCTTATCTCAGATCGCCAGTATGGCTTTCGTAAGAAACGCTCTGCGGGTGATCTTCTTTCCCTTCTCTCTGACTCTTGGTCCTCCGCTCTTCGGCATTTCGGTGAATCTTTGCTGGCGCTGGACATATCGAAAGCTTTCGATAGAGTCTGGCACAAAGCTTTGATTTCTAAACTTCCCTCTTTCGGTATCTATCCTCCTCTCTATGATCTTCTCTCTAATTTCCTTTCCGGTCGTTCTATAGCATTTTTTGTAGACGGCCACCGTTCTTCCTTTAAATCTATTATTAAGTTCTGTCCTGCTTTTCATTAATGACTTTCTCTCTATTACCTCATCACCTGTCTACTCCTATGCTGATGACTCCACCCTTCATTACTCCTTCCAGTTTGGAAAACGCCCCACCCAACAGCAGTTGATAGACTCGAGAAGAGTAACCTTGGAGCAACTAACCTCTGATCTTTCACATATTTCAAATTGGAGCAGAGGAAAAAGGGTTGTTTTCAATGCCTCAAAAATTCAGTTCCTCCATCTCTCCACTCGACACAATCTTCCACACAACTATGATATCTTCTTCGAAAACACACAACTCAAACCTTCATCTGTTCTTAATATTCTTAGCGTATCCTTTTCTCGTGATCTTTTTTGGAAAGATCACATTACTTCTCCTTCTAAACAAGCTTATAAGAGGTTGGGTGTTCTGAGGCTTCTTCAGAATTACTTCAAACCACCACAGCTGCTTGCTCTGTATAGGGGTGTTGTTCGCCCTTGTATTGAGTATGCTTCGCACATCTGGGGTGGCTCCACTCATGCAGCTCTTCTTTAAAAGGTGGAGTCTAGGGGTTTTCGTCTCATCAACCCTCCTACTCTTACTAACTCTCTTCAATCTCTTTCTGCCCGTCAAATTGTTGCTCTTCTGAACTCTCTCGTTGCATACCTCCTCCATTGTGAAGAGCTCGTGCGACACTCCTTTCTACACGGTCTCATCCTTTCTCTGTCCAATTCTTAGACCCCAGACTTAACCGCTATGCTCAATCTTACATATACTCTACTGATAAAGTCTGGAACACACTCCCCATATCTGTTTTCCCAACTTCCTTTGACTTGCATACTTTCAAATGCCGTGTATCTGGACATGTTGGTCTTCTTCGATCAGGATAAGATTTTTCCAACTCTGGTGGAATTTGGTAAGCCTCTGGCCTTTGCCCACCGGAGGATATATATATATATATATATATATATATATATATATATATATATATATATATATATATATATATATATATATATATATATATATATATATATATATATATATATATATATATATATATATATATATATATATATATATATATATATATATATATATATATTAAGAGAAACTCGGAATTCCATGAAACTACCACTACATAAGATCACACAAGATATAGAGACAAAGTGGAACTCAACATAATTATGTTAAAAAAAATGGTAGAACAGAAAACTTCATATTATTTATTTCTCAAACTCCAAGAGTAACATAGAGCTACTGACTGATAATCAATTTAAATTAATGAAAAATATTATTTGAATGTTATAGCCATTTTAAAAATATAAAAAAAAATTTTTAAAAACCAAGTGGCGACAAGGCAGATTTTCAGATTTGACCTACCGTGAATACACTGCAATAATATTTATCAAAACTTTGAGAGATCGTGGTGTTAAAATAATAAAGGAATGAGTTTTAAGTTCATTAAAAGGTTTTTGTCTAATTAAAGAAAGAAAGCGTAAAAAAAAAAAAAAAATGTTCCTTGTTCAAATGATTTTAGAGAAAGAATGATTAGTTGGGCAGGAAATATTTGCAACGATAAAAGAAATCAAATTTCTATTTCTGCCGAATTGGCAAAGCTACTTTTTCTTCATATTTACAAGTATTTCTTTGCAAGCACTAAATTAAAAATAAAGTTTGTTTACACACACACACACACACACACACACTATATATATATATATATATATATATATATATATATATATATATATATATATATATATATATATATATATATATATATATATATATATATATATATATATATATATATATATATATATATATATATATATATATATATATATATATATATATATATATATATATATATATATATATATATATATATATATATATATATATATATATATATATATATATATATATATATATATATATATATATATATATATATATATATATATATATATATATATATATATATATATATATATATATATATATATATATATATATATATATATATATATATATATATATATATATAATAATTAAAAAAAAAAAAAAAAAAAAAAAAAAAAAAAAAAAAAAAAAAGCGTTAAGGCGAAGCTAAAAAAGAGAAAAGAAAAAAAAATAACAATTGAAGTCAAAGATGGCTTTACATTAGTATATTACTCACTATCAGCCGTTGTCAGATTGTTGTTACTACATCTGGTAAACTCACGATAGTTTTTTATTCAAAGACATAACCGACCTTGAGAGTTTTCCACCTTTTAGTCGGTGGGTATTTTTGAATTAAGGATTCGACATTTATTTCCTTTTTCAAATCGGATTTATATTTTCACTCATTTTCGAACGAATTCGAATATGGTCAAATGTTGATATTTTTAAATTTTTAAAGGTAATACAACATGGAAAGATTATTTTGCTGTAATCATACCTATATTTCTATAGTGTGTATGCATTTATAGATCTTTGGGGAAGTTATTTCAATCTTTCCGTGCTTTTATGTGCTTATGGGTGTTATTAATATGAAAATATCTATGTCAAGAATAAAACATGTTCCTTTGATAAATCAAATGTATGGATATCACTAATGGGTTAGGAAAAAACATGGGAATGTTTTAGAACGTTAGAAAATGTGTATATATTGTATATGTTTTCGGTAATTGCTTGTACTCGCTGAATATATTTTATGTTAAAAGGATTGTAATATGACGTCATATAATTGAAGAAAAATATTATTAAACTTGATGAGATGGTGCTTATAAAGTGCGTAATTTATGCGTTTTGTAATAACATGTATGCTTACGTAGCTATACATATGTGTGGATGGATCTATGTATGTGTTAAATATGGCCATTTAAATTTATATGTTTCGCTCAATAAGTGTTTTTATGTATAGTTAATTAAGGACATAATTATAACAAAAATGATGTTAAGAAATAAATATAAAATAAAACATTTGATATTAAATAAATGGTAAAGAAAATGCAATAGATATATGAAATTCTGATAATTTTTCGCAAAAATAAGAAAAAAGTAAATATAAAATCTTAGTAAAATGTTTTTTATAAAAGTAAAATTTTCAAATATTTTTTATGAAAAAAAAATATATACATATAAAGCTGTAAAAATATATTTAAAAATAAAAATGCATTAAACAATCATAGTTCTTTTACATAATAGACAAATATAGAAATAGCTAAAAAAAAAATAATAAATGAAATAGTTATATTAAAAAAGATTTCATGAACTAACACTGTTCAATGCAGGTGTCACTCGCTTGTGAATGAATAAAGTTAGTTTGTATAGAGAGTATCGATGCCATAATGTTTTGATTTTTGATACATTGCTAACTTAAGCATGCGATGTAATGTTAGGGTTGTACTAGTTGGTGCCCTTGAATAATATGAAGACTGCGATACCCTATAAAGATTTTTCTAGGAAGTGTCTAAGTCTTCGCAGTACCGGGAATTTTTTTAGTAGGAAAAAGGTGTCAGGGAAAACAAATAAGATCATTTCAGCCTTTGATATGGCAATGTTCGATAGAGAAACATCAGGACTGGAATAAGTTATGTCTCATTTATAGAAAATAATATATATATATATATATATATATATATATATATATATATATATATATATATATATATATATATATATATATATATATATATATATATATATATATATATATATATAATATAATAATAATAATAATAATAATAATAATAATAATAATAATAATAATAATAATAATAATGATGTTGCGAACAACGTAGGAAGCAGCATTGAAAGCCATTAATAATTTACATTTAATAGTGATGATAAAATGAATAAGTAAATAAATATATTAAACAAATAACGTTTAGGATTTAAATCAAAATCCATTTTCAAATTACATAAAAGGAAAAATAAATAGATTAACACAGAGTATAAATAATAATGTTACTTCACAAATCAAAATATATAATTAAAGATAAGGTAGAGCACATAAAAGGATGACTGGTTATATGATATATTAAAGTTAAACGAACATCCTAAAGGATCAAACGGTACTGAATAATGAACAACTTTATTGGTTGAAGACACAGTAAAAGTATATATATATATATATATATATATATATATATATATATATATATATATATATATATATATATATATATATATATATATATATATATATATATATATATATATATATATATATATATATATATATATATATATATATATATATATATATATATATATATATATATATATATATATATATATATATATATATATATATATATATATATATATATATATATATATACGGGGGAGGGAAGTAGCGCTCCCGAAGCGATGAGATTACCCCCTGTTGGGTATACGGGGTGTTAAGGGTACTCCTATCTCATCCCGGTGCCCAATGGTTCGCTCCCTTTCGCGCTCACCTTCTATCAACACGGAGTAGGCTCTCCTTTACATACATAAAACATTTCTAACACATCTTAATAAGAAAAAAAAATCAATAATGGTGTCAACTTCGATAACCTCGGAGAAGTCTCGGGGGCGGCTTCCAAAAATAGCCCCCCATCCACCCCTTCCCCCATCACCACTTGGGAGTTGGTGGCCTCCGGTGATGGGGTTGGTGCCACCAAGACAGAGCCGCCGGCTTGTCCTGATGCACGGTCTATTTTTTTTTCATTAATTTCTGCAACATTCGCGGTCTGCACTCTAATTTCCACTTTTTTGAACATCACCTCTCTTCTTCAAACCCTCACCTCTTATTCTTGACCGAAACTCAGATGTTTGAGCGTTCTGATAGCAAACCCTATTCTGTTTCCTCCTACTGTCTCTATCCTCAATTTTCAGTCAAAAACGGTTGTTGTGCATACGTGCGCAACGATGTCGTTTGTTCTCGTGTCTCGAATTTGGAGTCTTCCGAATTTTCCACCTTATGGCTTAGGTTCTCTTGCCATTCTACGACTAAATTCATTTGTTCTGTTTATTTATCTCCTAATTCTACTGACTATCCTAAATTCTTCGACTATTTAAACTCCAAAATAGAGCACATTCTCTCTTCCTCGTTTGTGGCACTTCGGTGCCGCAAGCTGGTCGGACTTGCGGTCGTACTTCTTCGATTTCCCGTGGAATGATTATTGCTTCCGTTGGAGGGGTCCCTCGGAGTGTGCAGAGCGGATTACCGAGGTGATTCTCTCTGGCATGGGGGCGTACATTCCATATTTTTTCCCTTCTACTAAACCTAACAAACCTTGGTTTAACTCTGCTTGTTCTCGTGCTATCCGCCGCAGGGATGTTGCCTTCAGGGATTACCGTCGTCTTCAAACTCCAGAAACTCACGCTACTTATATTTCATCCCGGAATCGTGCAAAATCTGTCCTTCGTAACACTAAAAACTTATTTCTCCGTAGAAAATGTAATAATCTTTCTGGTTCCTCTTCTTCGCGTTCTTTCTGGCATTTTGCGAAAAATGTCAACTTTAACTTTGCTTCTTCCTCCTTCCCTCCTTTAATATCTTCCGACGGCACTACTGCTGTTTTACCTTCTTCTAAAGCTGAACTCTTCGCTCAAACTTTTGCCTCTAATTCAACCTTAGACGATTCCGGAGCTATTCCTCCTCCTTCAACCCCCTCTAACTCAATTATGCCTATAATTAGAATTTCTTCTAAAGATGTCATTTCTACTCTCTCTGAGCTTAATACTAAGAAGGCGTACGGTCCCGATGGTATTCCTCCTGTGGTTCTCAAAACTTGTGCTTCCGAGCTTGCACCGTGCCTCGGTAAACTATTTCGTCTTTGTCTCTCTACTTCAACCTTCCCTTCTTGCTGGAAACGTGCGCTCATTCAGCCTGTGCCGAAGAAGGGGGACCCCTCTCAACCCTCCAAATACCGTCCTATTTCTTTGACCTCCGTTCTCTCTAAAGTTTTCGAATCTATCCTTAACAAGAAGATTTGGAAACATCTCAATTCTTCTAATCTTATCTCTGATCGCCAGTATGGCTTTCGTAAGAAACGCTCTACTGGTGATCTTCTTTCCCTTCTCTCTGACTCTTGGTCCTCCGCTCTTCGGCATTTCGGTGAATCTTTTGCTGTGGCGCTAGACATATCGAAAGCTTTCGATAGAGTTTGGCACAAAGCTTTGATTTCTAAACTTCCCTCTTTCGGTATCTATCCTTCTCTCTGTGACCTTCTCTCTAATTTCATTTCCGGTCGTTCTATAGCAGCTGTTGTAGACGGCCACCGTTCTTCCTTTAAATCTATTAATAGTGGTGTTCCTCAGGCTCTTTACTATCCCAAAACTTTTTCTACTTCTCATTAATGACCTTCTCTCTATTACCTCATCTCCTATCCACTCCTATGCTGATGACTCCACCCATCATTATTCTTTTCAGTTTGAAAAACTTTCCAGCCAACAGCAGTTGATAGACTCGAGAAGGGTAGCCTTGGAGCAACTAACCTCTGATCTTACACGTATTTCCAATTGGGGTAAAGAAAACATGGTTGTTTTCAATGCCTCAAAAACTCAATTCCTCCATCTCTCCACTCGACACAATCTTCCACACAACTATGATATCTTCTTCGAAAACACAACTCAAGCCTTCATCTGTTTTTAATATTCTTGGTGTTTCTTTTTCTCGTGATCTTTTTTGGAAAGATCACATTACCTCTCTTTCTAAACAAGCTTCTAAGAGGTTGGGTGTTCTGAGGCGCCTTCAGAATTACTTCACGCCACCCCAGTTGCTTGCTCTGTATAGGGGTGTTGTTCGCCCCTGTATGGAGTATGATTCGCACATCTGGGGTGGTTCCACACATACAGCTCTCCTAGAGAAGGTGGAGTCTAGGGCTTTTCGTCTCATCAACTCTCCTGCTCTTACTAACTCTCTTCAATCTCTTTCTGCCCGTCGAATTGTTGCGTCACTCTCTCTTTACTATCGTTATTACAACAGACACTGCTCTTCTGAACTCTCTCGTCGCATACCTCTTCCATTGAGAAGAGCTCGTGCGACACGCCTTTCTACACAGTCTCATCCTTTCTCTGTCCAACTCTCTGACTCCAGACTTAACCGCTATGCTCAATCTTACATATACTCTACTGGTAAAGTCTGGAACTCACTCCCTTTATCTGTTTTCCCAACTTCCTTTGACTTGCATACTTTCAAACGCCGTGTATCTGGGCATGTTGGCCTCCTTCGACCTGGTTGAGATTTTTCCAACTCCGGTGGAATTTTAGTAGGCCTCTGTCCTTTGCCCATCGGAGGAGATATAATATATATATATATATATATATATATATATATATATATATATATATATATATATATATATATATATATATATATATATATATATATATGTATGTATATGTATATGTATATGAACGTGTTTTTGTGTTTGCTTGTGTGTTTGTGTATGAGAGAGAATAGACACTGACATGGAATGGAAATCTGTGTTGAAGTTTGAAAAATGTAACTACTACCCCGACCACCTCTATTAATAATAATAATAATAATAATAATAATAATAATAATAATAATAATAATAATAATAATAATAATAATAATAATAAAGGTATTGTAAAGAGGTGAGATGATAAGGATTTGGAGTCTTGAACAAGATGAATACATGTTTCTATATATCAGTGTTAAGAAAAATTCAAAAATTCACGTAAATATGTACCTGATAATATAAAAAAATAACCGTATTAATGGAATATATAAGTAAAGGAGTGATAAATTTCGTTTTCCGGAAAAGGAAGAGGGGACTACTAATGCTCAATGTCTAGATACTCCTTGTGATTGGGTGAACTACGACAGTTTGTCTCTTGCTTCTATAGTTCCTAGTAGAAAGTTTCTCTAAATATATTTTAAATAAAGTAACGGGCTACAATTTCTTTTACTGAAATTATGAATATATATGTATAGTGTTATGCATGCAAATATGGTGTTTTATTATGTAAAGAGTTTGTGACTTTATACTAAAGAGGTAATTCAATGTGATATTACATGAATAATACTTAATATGTATATTAAAATATATGGTCTTCTATAAAAAAAAGTCAAATGTTACGATTATTTATGATTTTTTAAGTAAAGTTAATTGAAAAAAACTTATGTTGTATTAAATATTTCGTTACTTATTTAATGAAACAAAACGAAAAGATAACTTTATTAAATTTTCCTTATTTACATGAACTTAATTTATTCATATTCTGAAACATAAGAACATTGTGCAGAATATGCATTCATGTATACTTGTATTTATATAACAGTCAATAAATATTGAACATAGGTGGGTTTGATGCTTACGAGTTTATTCTTAAGCGACTTCACTACTACTACTGTCGTCCTAGTACTATTTAATAAATATAATAACAAACAAATGTATTGTAAAAACACCACAAGAATATAATAATAATAATAATAATAATAATAATAATAATAATAATAATAATAATAATAATAATAATAATGATAATATAAAGGTAAAAAAGAATAAATAATAGTAAAATTAAGAGACTGAGAGAGAGAGAGAGAGAGAGAGAGAGAGAGAGAGAGAGAGAGAGAGAGAGAGAGAGAGAGAGAGAGAGAGAGAGAGAGAGAGAGAGAGAGAGAGAGAGAGAGAGAGAGAGAGAGAGAGAGAGAGAGAGAGAGAGAAATATGACCGTGTGTGTTTAAGAGAATAAGTTGTAATGATAGATATCAGTTTTGAAGCTTAAACAAAGTAACTACTACACCAACTACCTCTAATACTACCAATAATGCTACTACAATAATGATAATAATAAAGTAAAAGTAAACGCTGAATAGAAAAAACACTTAAACTAAGAGGTTTGGGAGATCTATAAAATGAGTATGTATTTGTGTGTGAATTAAATTAATTAAATAATGTCCACGAGGGAAAGATAGTAGGAACTTTGAAGCAGAAATAAAAAAAAAATTATTACTGTTACATTAACTACAATATAATAATAATAATAATAATAATAATAATAATAATAATAATAATAATAATAATAATAATAATAATAATAATAATAATAATAATAACAACAATAATAATAATAATAATATAAAGAAGCGGAAAAGAAATAAATGTGAAATTATAAGAAAGGATTGAAGACTAAACTTTGCTTTAAACCTAATGAATATCTCCATGGAAAGAATGTCTTAGGCTTAATGAACAGGTGTTAAGTCAGTTCTTAGGCCTAATTTAATCCTTATGAATTTTAACCAAAATCTTAAGCCTAACGGACACCTATTCCTATGTTAGGCCTAATGAGCAGGTGTTAAACCAGCTTTAAGCCTAAACGTGATCTTAACGAATGTTAAATCTAATCTTAGGCCGTACGGGTACATACCTCTATTAAAAAAATTATTCAAAGGATGAAATTAAAACTTCAAGAAAAGTGAAAATAAATTATTAATAAAATTATATAATATATATATATATAGTATATATATATATATATATATATATATATATATATATATATATATATATATATATATATATATATATATATATATATATATATATATATATATATATATATATATATATATATATATATATATATATATATATATATATATATATATATATATATATATATATATATATATATATATATATATATATATATATATATATATATATATATATATATATAGTGAATCACCTTCTTAAAATGAAATTGTTCTGCAGTATGTAAGCCACTTTATTTCACCAACTATAACATCGTTTCTACTTTCAAAAGCGTCTTTTTTAATACTTTTAAAGTTTCCTTATCATAGTTTATGATTTTGTTTTCGTTCGTTTGTGTTTTTGAGCTTCGGTCAAGATGAATTCATGTGGATTGAAAACGTCCAAAATAAATAACGCTTGTCGCTGCCTTTTCTTTACTCCTAATCCTTCCTTTCATATATATATATATATATATATATATATATATATATATATATATATATATATATATATATATATATATATATATATATATATATATATATATATATATATTATATATATATATACGAAAATTAAATGGCTAATGAACTGTTAACACCATAATAATATTTACTTCATCAATATATCCTATTATCAACCTATAAACAAAACTTTTAAAACAATAAAAATATAAAAAATTAAAACGAAATAAAATACTTAAAAAACATAGGAATCTATTTAAACCAATACCAAGCTTTCCATCTCTCACCCTGAGATCTTTATTCAAGGCGATAGGGAAAGTGAAAGAAAAGAAAACACAGTTGTTTTCAAGAAATTTCAAAGACTAAAAAAAAAAATTTTTTTTTAAATGTGATAATTGTTTGGGCCAGACGAATGATTTTAAAAGACGTATGTTCCAACATAAGTACAGTTTAAGATGTGGAGACCAAAATTCAGCATTACAGCAACACAAAGAGGAAAATGATCGCACAATTAATATGAATTCTGCAGAATTATTAATTCCTTGCCATAACAATGACGATAGAAAGTTTCTAGAATCCTTCATCATTAAAAATACTAATAATTTTAATAGACATCAAGGAGAAATAAAAATTGGTGATACTCTGAATGATTTATTGAAAAATGAAAGACTTTGCAAGAACATTTTAGAAAATACATGATGTCATACCAGGAAAATAAAACTTTCAAACTAACGAAAAATTTGAAAATTTTGATTTTTTTTGTCTTTGAGTCTTCTTGAGAATAACTGCGCTTTATTTTCTTCCGCTGTTTCTATCGCCGTGAATAAAAATCTCCGTGTGAGAGATCGAAAGGCTGGTGCTGGTTTTAAAAGTTTCTCTTATTTTTTTTACTATTTGTTACTTTGTTTTAATTTTTTTTATTGTTTTAAAAGTTTTGCTCATAGGTTCATAATAGGGTATTATTAATATATATATATATTATTATATATATATATATATATATATATATATATATAATATATATATATATATATATATATATATATATATATATATATATATATATATATATATATATATATATATATATATATATATATATATATATATATATATATGCACGATGTAATTATGGAGAGAAGAACGGCCTTCCTTTGTCATTTGGAGTGTTAGATAGGATTGGAATATTCCTCTGTACTCCTTTCCCCAGTGGCTCATCCATTTCGTTCCTCATTTACACAAAAGTAAATCCAACATGCTTTCGACAATTTAAAACAAAAAAGTAACTGTAGATTTGTACATGAGATTAGGGGTGCACCGATAAGCCAAGTAGCCGATTACCGATTATCGATTAATCGGCCTTTCATCAATGACACCTAATAAGTAATGAGTTATTATTAATTAATTAATAATAATTATTATTTTTTTTTTTTTTATTTTTTTTTTTTTTTTTTTTTTTTTTTTTTTTTTTTTTTTTTTTTTTTTTTTTTTTTTTTTTTTTTTTATTAAAAAATAAAAATTTAAAATTTTAAAGATAACTCTAGATTCTAGAATCTCGATTATAGAGATATAAATAATTAAATATTAATTACACTTTATAACGAAAGCAGTATGTCAACCAGTTATTGTTGGAAGTATTTTGATGTTCATCCTAAGGATAACAGTAAATGTATTTGTAAATTATGTAAAGCCACCATATCAAGAGGTGGCAAATCTGCAAAAAGTTATACAACGACAAATATGTTGAACCACATTAAGAAAATTCATTCAGATGAAGCAAAAGCTGAAACGGATAAGCTGAAAAGGCAATATGATTGGTCACAGCCAAGTACTTCAGAAGCAAGTTGCAGCAACTATGAGCCTCCAAAAAAAGTTCAACCAACTATACAATCAGTTTTAGAAAAGAGTAAAATTTGGAATATTAACGATCACAAGTCCCAAGAGATACATTATTTGATAGGAGAAATGATAGCTGTTGATATTCAACCATATTCTTTAACATCTGACATTGGATTCCAAAGGCTTATTGCAAAACTCTGTCCTAATTACAGAATTCCATCAAGAAAATATTTCACAGACAAAATAATCCCGGATATATTTATGAAAGTAAAAGCAAAAATTCAGACATCGCTCGATGAAATTAGCAGTCTTTCTTTGACCACAGACATTTGGACAGCTTCAACAAATAATGCTCCATTTCTGAGTGTGACAGGCCATTGGCTTTCAGATGAGTTTGAACAATGTAGAGCTGTGCTTAGAGTTGTTCCTTTCCCTGGTTCACATACAGCTGAAATAATAAGTGAACAACTACACATTGTTCTGAATGAGTATAAGATCTCCAACAAAATTTTTCTTGTACTACGAGATTCCGCCGCAAATATGGTTGGTGGTATGAGGGAGTGTGGTGTACAGTCACTATCATGTTTCATACACACATTGCAACTTTCAGTAAATGAATCAATATTTTCGCAAAAGGCTGTGAGCAATATAATTGCAATTAGCAGAAAAATAGTCTCACACTTTAATCATTCTTCATTAGCGATTAGCAAATTAACCGAAATCCAGGAGCAGCTTAAATTAGACAAACATAAACTGATTCAAGATGTGTCTACTCGTTGGAATTCAACATATTATATGCTGAAAAGAAATTTAGAACAGCGAAAAGCTCTTATAATGTATGCTGTTGACAATAACATTCCAACTTTATCAAGTTACCAATGGACAATTGTTGAAAAAGTTGTCCAGTTATTAAGTCCATTTGAAGACATCAGCAAAGAATCAAGTAACAGAACATCAACTATATCAATGATAATCCCTACAATATTAGCTCTCAGATTATTTCTATTAAAAGCTACCAAACATACTGGTGAATTTAGTGGAATTATTTCAACTGTTGAAGAATTCAGTGCATCAACTGAAAAAAGATTTGCATCATACATAAATGAAAAATTTCTGTGCTTGGCTACTTTTCTCGATCCCAGATTTAAATTGAAATTTCAAAAGGATGACATTAAAGAAGACACTATTAAGAAATGGGTTATAGATATTGTAGAACATCAATCTGAGATAAATTCTATTGATAGTCAAACAGGAGACAGCTCTTCTAATGATGATCAAGATAATGAAACTTATGAAAGTGTACCTAAAACTGTTTCCCTTTCAAAACTGTTAGATGATTTTGAGTCAAATAAGCCTATGAAAATAAATTCAGACTTAGACGTTGCAAGTACAACAGATGTGCAACCCAAACTCAAGAGGAGTAAATTCTGTTACTCGTAGATGCGCAAAGGAACTGGATCAATATTTAACTCTACCAACACTTCAAAGAAGTGAAGACCCATTACTTTGGTGGAAAAAGACACGGGAGACTTTACCAATATTGATCAATTTGGCTTCAAAATATCTATGCGCACCACCATCATCTGTTGATAGTGAAAGACTCTTTAGTACAGTGGTCTTTATGAACCTACATGGAATAGGCTGTGTCCTGAAAATGGGGAAACTCTTATGTTTCTGCATTATAACTTAAGAGTATTGAACTTTAAATACTGATGAGCTTGAGAGCTGAGATAGAAGACAACATGAATTGAAGAGGCAACAGTATAAACAGAAAACAAGGAAAACTGCCAAAATTTAGTAGTATTTTTATGCAATTTGTATGTATGTATTTGTAGTATTTGTATTAACAATGAGTCAATTATAATATGTTAATGTTTCATAATTTATGAATGATTTCTTAATAAAGTAAAAAAAAAAAAAAAAAGGCAAAAGCCATAATAGCAGCCAGGCACAAAATGACTAACAATTTTGAAAATTATATTGGTATTGTTATTTGTTACTGTGTCGAAGCTATCTGATGATTAACTTGGCAGTTATGAAATGGTCTTGTAAAGGTTGGTTTGTTCTGGTAAAGGATTTAAGCAATCGGTCGATTAATCGTGTGAATAGCCGATTACCGATTAATCGGTAATATGGCAGATTAGGCCGATTACCGATTATCTGCCGATTAATCGGTGCATCCTTACATGAGATAAACCAAAATGATCACTGACTCCTCAACCATCACTGAGAGTTGGTAGTTTCCTTCTCTCCGATGATGGGGCTGGAGCTGCACACATATTACACGGTCTTCATAATTCATTAACATCTGAAGCATTCACGGTATTTATTCTAGTTTCGCCTTTGTTGAACAACACCTTTTTTCCTCTAGACATTTTAAAGATACCTGATGTACACAAAAGTTCTTGCTAAGAGCAGAAGAAATGGATGAAGTAGTAGAATAGTATGTATAAAATAAAAGGAGTACCGCTAGTATGTGTCCGGAGAATGTTTTGATACGAGAAAAGGTTGCGAAGTGATAGTGATAAAGGTTTCAAAAGATTGTAACATTATTTTACAATTGTTAGCTAGTGAAACTAAAAATACATTTAAATTTTTAAAAAAAAAAAAAATAATTGAAAATAAACGATACCTGGTTCGGAATATATATAAAAAAAATTAAAAAAATGGAAACAAAATCCATAAAAAAAATGTTATAATGCATTTGTAACCCCATCTAATGGCATAAACAATGCTATATATTTTTACTGGTAACGTAAGAGACACGTGATAACACTTATGAAATGTCACTTGACCTCGAAACCTCGTTCAAAGGACATAGGTTTGGATCTTGGATTGTGATGGTGTTTAGAATTTACTCAGGAAAAGGTATTGCTTATTCTGAGATAATGGCTATAACATGTTTGTTCACGCTTTAACACCAATTTTGAAGGCATTGTATGATGTCATGGTCAAGAAAAATTTATAGTTTTGAGAAAATTGAAAACAAATTAAAAGAATTTTATATTATACATTAAATTGAAGATATATTACGCTATTCTATAATGTCACATAAATGAATAATCATATTCAAGTACTGTGAACAAGTGATTATTATTGAATAGCAAAAAAAATTTATAATACAATAAAATGAAAGGAATATAGCATCAATCTATGACGTCTCATAGATAAAATCATATTCAAATACCAGAATACTTCTTTATTATGCAAAATAAATGAATACTTTTATGCAATACATTTTAGATAAAAGAAAAATGACGTTATAGAGTGACGATATATATATATATATAATATATAATATATATATATATATATATATATATATTATATATATATATATATATATATTATAAATAAAAAAAAAAAAAAAAAAAAAAAAAAAAAAAAAAAAAAAAAAAAAAAAAAGAATTTATTTTAATATTTTTTTTTTTTTTTTTTTTTTTTTTTTTTTTTTTTTTTTTTTTTTTTTTTTTTTTTTTGTTTATTTAATAAAAATAATTTTAAAAGAAAACGATTTGAAATTTCCACATAGATGGAAATAGTATCAGGGCCGTAACTCCGGCGGGGCAATGCCCCGGGGCTACGGAGTCTTGGGGACCCACTCCGCATGTTCGAAGTTGTCAATTACTATTAATTACAAAAGTTAGGTTTCGTTAAAATTTAAATTAAAAAATTGAAAAATGAAAAAAAATTTAAAAATATAATATATATATATATATATTATATATATATATATATATATATATATAATATATATATATATTATATATATATATATATATATATATATATATAATATATATATATATATATATATATATATATATATGAAAGATTTTTACTGCATTTTAAAATTTATGTAACTTGCTTTTAAATAAAAGTACGAAGCGGATGAACCAAAGTGCTGTTCAGAAGAGATAAGAAAAGAAAGGGAAATGTGACGAGGAAATGAAAAGTATTCTTCACCTATCATCTTGGTTAACTCAGTCAGTCAGACAGAGCGCAATGTGAGAGTTAAGGATATGAAGGAGCAAAGAATATCTGTTCTTGTTAGGCTGACAATGGCACATGACAATTTAGCTGCTGTTGTTGCTCTGAAAAGGTATGTTTCATGGACAGTGAACAGGAGGATTCATTTTTCATATTCCATCTTGGATTCGTAAAGAACAATTTTCCTAATTCTATAAATGCCTCAAAAATCAAGTGGGCTATTATGTTCTGGTTCTAACCAACCAAAGGGACATTTTCCAAAGGGTAAAAATAACGTGGATGATCTTTCTCAAAAAATCATTATTTTTAATAACGAAGTCAGGATTAAAGTTATTTAAGCCTTGGCTTTGCTACTCGTCAGCAACCCTGTTGGTTATTTCCTCAAAAGAGAGATGCTGCATCTCAGCAACCTTGGAGTAGATGTCACATTCGGAACTGGAAATATATATTAGGGTGTATTAATAGCTATTAATTAATATTGATCTCAGCATCATCTAGATTTTGTGTTATCTATGAACAAGGAAGGGCGAGTGGTGCAATTGATGCTGCCCCTACATAAAAGCTTACCAAAAGAACATAGTTTCTTTGGAAAGTTATTGAGAGGATTCTCAATGTAATTATGCTAAAGATTGTAACGTGAATCTCGCTTTCCGTGGATCAAGTAATAAAATTACGAGCCATAACATAGGTAATTTTCTGTCAATCATAGAGCTTCTTGCAAAAACTGGATTATATTTTGATTCAGATATGTAAAATACTTAAGATTAAACTACAAAATGAACCAATTTCTTTATTAGCAACTCAAACTCTTAGTAAAATTCAGAATGAACTACACAATGATCTTTTTTCTTAATTATTCTGGATATTACAAAGGATATTACTAAAGCTGAACAGTCAAGTTTAAATTTTTGCAAGGAGAAAATTCTTTATGATGGAGGAAAGCCATAGGAGTTAAAGATTTCTGAAGTATTTACTTCATTTACTGAAGCACAAGATTAGTCTACAAGAGAACCTTAAAGACGAGTCGTCAAGAACATCGAGCTAAAACCACCTGAATAGCTCAGTAGGATAAGAGCGATTAAATGACAGGTTCAATGTCAATCGGAAAGAAAAGAACTCGAAATATAGATTTTAGGAAAACAATAGATGAGTAAAGAAAAGAATTTAAATATTAATTCTTTTTTAATAATTTTAAAAGTTATTTTATCAATTGTTATTTTTCTCTGTTAAAGTGCTTTTTCCTTTTTTAATGTTGAATATCCCTTTAATAATTTCGACACTACAATTAGTAATGAAAAAATGAAACTGAAATGTACCAAATACTTTTAAAATTTTTGAATTTTGTAATGTACTTAAATTTTGTACTTGTCAGAAAATAATGGTATAAACTTTTTTTTATTCAGGTTTGCACATTTATTGTTCTTTTCTTGCATCATATATTTGTGCAGTTTAGATGGAATAATTATTTTTTCATACAAAAGTTATCTTTACGGAGATGGACGCCTCCATCATCACATGCTCCTTACGGCACTATGTGGCATCATGATGACAATGGAAAAAAATTGATTCAAGCACTGTGAATACTCATTTATTGTCATATGGAATAATAATTTTATAAAACATTAAATGAAAAGATTATGACGTCATAGGTTAACGTCATATTAGTAAAATCAGTTCAAAGTAATGTAATTATGAATACGAGTATTTTATGTGATAAAAATTCATGGAAAGATATGACGTCATGAAATGATTTTTCATACAATTAGATCAAAGGACAGTGATTATAAAATATAAAACCTTAATTTTCAAATAACACAATAAAATGAAAGGAAAATGACTTCAATCTATAGAGTCCATTCATAAAATTAGATTCAGATATTGTGAATACGTGATTATTAACTAATATGAAAGAAAAATTATATAATAATACAAAAGACGTCAAAAACATGAAAATCAAATTAAAATAAAATGAATTTGCAACTTTGAAATATTAAAGAATAATTTTATATAATATAGTAAATAAAAGGATTATGATGTCACATACTCATGATAATCAGGATCAGGTTCTGATTTGCATAATCCTGAATCTGTCACTAACTCCGAAATCCGACTTTGTCGAAATCGGGTTATGTAATGCTGCTGACTTCATAATGTCAAAATAAGAGCTTGAAGAGATAGAGATGCTAATGACAAGGCACTGACCTCTGGATCAAGACACTTAGGGTTATGAAGGAAAAGGGTAATAAATGCCCATGTTGACTGATTTAGCGGCCAAAAGTAACTAAAATTAGGGTGACAACATTGAAAACGGTTCAAATGTAATCATTTGTCGCTGAAAGGGAAAAATGTTTGGAAGCAAAATATGAGAAAAGTTTGGATCTTCAAAAGGGAAAGGATAAAGAGGGAGGAGCCTTCGTATCTCCAAAACCTGAAATGAAAGTCACTCCATCATCATCAAGCCAAAAATGAAGGGTTTTATGGATTCAGAAAAGGTTCCATTCCCAAATGTATAACAAATTCGGGATTCCGCTCCACAGGAAATCCTTGAAACATTGCATTGCAAGAGGACGCGGTACTCAAGCCAAGGCACAGAAGAAAGAGGAAAGAGTGTCAAGGATATGGGGAAAGAGTCAAAAGGAGTGCCAACCCAGATCACTGATGAAAGAGCATGGGAACGTGCAGAAAGGCACATTCCGTAGCCAAGTCAGTTGGTTTGTGGTAAAAAAATATAATGAAAGAGAGTTGGAGAATGCATAAAAGCTCATTCTGTGGTCAAAACTCGAGTAGTTTGTGGTTAAAAATGATGCCGAAAAAGTGAACTACATCTCCAAAAATATGGTCATGAGGGAACATGCGTTGGACATTCTCACTCATTGTTTCTTCTTCAGGTGGCACTAACTTTCGCACTGACCTTAGGTTCATTCAAAAGTGGCACCCTATTACTTTATATATATATATATATATATATATATATATATATATATATATATATATATATATATATATATATATATATATATATATATATATATATATATATATATATATATATAACATATAAACATTTCTATCCTTCGGGAATCTGGCTTTTATAATATATAATTTTATATAATTATATATTTTTATATTAATATATATATATATATATATATATATATATATATATATATATATATATATATATAATATATATATATATATATATATATATATATATATATATATAATATATGCTTGCAAAGAATGAAAAGTCTTGTAATATTAGATGATTTTGTGAATCATTAAAATTTGCGACAACGTTAAGTACACTAGTTAAAAGTGTACTCACATTTCACTAGATCCCATCTGATATACAACCCAACACACGTACAATGTACTACAAGTAACTGAAAAATCAAACTTAAAAGGAAAGAAATTCGATTCTTAAACTCAATGTTCACTAGCCTCTGACTGTGGTCTTAAAACATTCTTTGTGAACTAAAAACTTCGTCATTCTCTTTGTTATTTATTTGTTCAATATGTGCCCATTCCAAGGGATTTGCCTAAAAAGTTCAACATGATTCGTCCTCCATTTTGAGCTACATTTCCATTTTTGAAAAAGGAAAAAGACAAAGAAACATCAATATTTTTATCTCAATTTTAAGTAATGGGAAAAGAAATTTTAGAAATGAATAAATCTATTTCTAGCAAAATACTACTACTACTACTACTACTAATTTTGCTGTTAGTAGGCTGTGCTTCCTAAAAACAAAAGGAGCTATTGTTTTTGTTTCAAACAATCGTTATAATAAAGAAAATCCTCTTCTCGTTAAGTAAAACCTTATGAGGGAATTTTATGTTTTGTGCAAGCAATTATCTAAAGCAATGAAAAGATAACTAATTTGGTCTCAACTTTCACAATTAATTAAAAAAAAATGTGGATTAGAATACGAAAAACACTTTCCCTTAAGCGAATTCACTGCCTTTCTGGACGAGATTGTCTCAATAAAATTCATTTTTGAACGGAAGAATATTCAGAAACCTTCATGTCTTCTCAATGTTACAAACTCTCTCTCTCTCTCTCTCTCTCTCTCTCTCTCTCTCTCTCTCTCTCTCTCTCTCTCTCTCTCTCTCTCTCTCTCTCTCTCTCTCTCTCTCTCTCTCTCTCTCTCTCTCTCTCTCTCTCTCTCTCTCTCTCTCTCTCTCTCTCTCTCTCTCTCTCTTCTCTCTCTCTCTCTCTCTCTCTCTCTCTCTCTCTCTCTCTCTCTCTCTCTCTCTCTCTCTCTCTCTCTCTCCTCCTCTTTTTTTTTTTTTTTTTTTTTTTTTTTTCTTAATATCTTTAAATGAAAGGGAATTTCGCTGACAAAAGAGGAAAGTCCCTCAAAAACAATAACAATAATATTAATGGTTATATTCTTCTGTTCATAAACCATTTTTATATACATTCATATACAACACACTCACACGCGCATATATATTATTATAATTATATATATATATATATATATATATATATATATATATATATATATAATATATATTATATATATATATATATATATATATATATATAGAGAGAGAGAGAGAGAGAGAGAGAGAGAGAGAGAGAGAGAGAAAAGGCAGCTTGGGAGACATACCTGTCTGGGAACTATTAAAGTTCAGGTTCTTGATTGAAATATTTATTACGATCGTAAATATTGATAACATTTTATGAGAATATGAAATTTTTATATATACTTTTACGACAAAAACAAGTTAATGCAATGTAAATCAAAGTGGATAAATAAATAAAAATTACACACTTAAAAAATAAATAATAAAAAAAACACACACAATTTCCTTACTTGGCGTAGTGTACAGTAAAAACGTTTAGGGGATTTTATGTCAGCCAAGGAAATTTTTCTTCAAGATTTGAAAAATAAAAATGAATGTAATTTTATATGATTAATTTATGTGTCGTAAAAGTAGTTAAAGTTAAATAAAACAAAATTAGCAAACTCCTCAAAGCTTAGTTAGTAAAACAGTTGACAGAGAGCTTACGACTTGCAGGAAGAGGCGCCGTTCGACAGGTTAGGGAAAGGTTCTTCTCATTGCTCGGCCCCCACACCCCTCAGAACTTCTCTCTCATGTAACCTACTTCGCGTTTTTTTCAGCTTCAAGTTCTATAAATTTCCAAGAAATCAAGAGCCAAAATTCCACTAATGCATCTATCTTTAACTTAAGTGAATTAGAATTACGAAAGTGAAATAGTTACGCAGCTTCGGTGTCAAATGAAACAAACGCTAATTTCTTTTCCGATTCTTAAAAAATGAGCTGCAAAATTTCTCTAAGAAGGTGCGAACGAAGCCGTCATATAGTGAAGAGAGTCTTATAAGTCATCTTACAAATTAACAAAGAATAAAAACTGCTCTTTGGATCATAAGTTCCTACACAAGAAATTTTATCCACGGTTATACCACAGCGCGATATTTTTTTTTTAATGTTTTATTTTTATTTTTTCTGTTAAAGCATCTCTTTATATTTAAATATAAAATAAATCAATGCAAATCCTCTTATCGACGTTGTCATATATATATATATATATATATATATATATATATATATATATATTATATTATATATATATATATATATATTATATATATATATATATATATATATATATATATATATATATAATGTGTGCATGGAGAGGGAGAGAGGGGAACCTTAAATCTAAGCCAATTTTGCATGCCATTTACAAAGTAAATACCAGCTATTGCAGCGAATGGCTATATATATTATATATTATATATATATATATATATATATATATATATAATATATATATATATATATATATATATATATATATATATATATATATATATTATTATTCATAATTATACATAATTTATTGTTTAGCTTTATGATATAAATTAATATAAGAAAGTGTTTTTTCCCCACATGAATTGACCATAAAAAAAATTACTCCATTGATATAATTATCTTCGTCTTTTGTCTCATTTGATGTGAAAAACAAAATCATCGTCATTTAATTCTGTATAAAAGTAAGACATATTATTTATTGGTACTTCAAAGAGAAAGAAATGCCTTCAAAATTCAGTTTTTGTGTTTCTTGAAGGGGATCCATGTATGTAACTCTCTTCTTTATGATGTTAAAGGTCGGAAAGAGAATTAATAAGATAAGGACAGAAATTCTTCCAGTGCAGGGGTGGTGGTGGGGGGGGAATCTTTTCGGTAAAAAGGGCAAATTGCAAGTACAAAAGGGGCTGTGAAGGCATATCCATGTTGAGAAGAAATTTTTTATTTTTTTTAATACATATTAAATTAAAAATAAAAATCCTCCCACAGGAAGGGTTATTAGCTCTGTCAGGATGTTCATTCGAGGATGAACCAAAAGTTACACGAGCCGACGGCAAACATCCGCTGGCTGGCCAGGTCTATCACGGATGCCGACTTTGGTCCTACCCGAAGTAAGCATTCCGCAGATGTACTTATTACTCATAAGTGGGTGGGGCTAAGAGCAAGAAAGAACTGCCCAAATTTCTCTACTCCAACCAGGCCTCGAACCCTGAACCTCTCGCTTGCTAAGCGAATGCTCGATCGTCTGAGCTACGGAGTCGCTTTAAATACTTATTTTTATTAAAATGTTAAAAATAAAAAAAAATTATAAATAAATAATTATTATACTTTGGCTTTATTAAATCACGAAAAAAAAAGCATCTTTTTCAATAAATGTTTTGAAATTTTATATTTTTCTTATAATTTTTATTTTTTTTATTTCGAGCGGAAATGCCAAGTTTGAACCAAATACAAAAACTAAGTGCTTCTATAATGATATCGACAAATCCTTTGTCACCCTGCAGGAGATTCAAACCTTATTTAAAGCGAAATTTCTCTAGCGGGAGAGAAGGTCATCATTTCATTCCTTGAATATCGAAAGAAAGAAGTCCACGGGTGAGACCAGAGATGTGCAAAACCAATCCTTTGAATTAAATTAACCAATTTGAGATGTAATAACATCTTCAAGAAGAATAATAGAGTTCACGTTTGAAGTACATCTTTAACTGTTTTGTTTACAGTCATAATGTACAGATCTACTAACAATACTTTCAAATGAACATCATTCCTTTCAATGATTTCCAGTATTATATATATAATATATATATATATATATATATATATATATATATATATATAATATATATATATATATATATATATATATATATATATATATATATATATATATATATATATATATATATATTATATATATATATATATATATATATATATATATATATATATATATATATATATATATATATATATATATATATATATATATATATATATATATATATATATATATTATATATATATATATATATATATATATATATATATATATATATATATATATATATATATATATATATATATATATATATATATATATATATATATAATATATATATATATATATATATATATATATATATATATATATATATATATATATATATATATATATATATAATATATTATATATATATATATATATATATATATATATATATATATATATATATATATATATATATATATATATATTATATATATATATATATATATATAGTATATATATATATATATATATATATATATATATATATATATATATATATATATATATATATATATATATATATAATATATATATATATATATATATATATATATATATTAATAAATTATTAATTAATATATAATTATATATATATATATAATATATATATATATATATATAGATATATATTATAATATATATATAAAATATATATATAAATATAAGGTAAATATTAGTTACAGTCTGCTAAACCTCTCGCAGACTAAATTTCATTAAACGTCAAAGTTTAAAGTTTGTTATAGGGTAATCGAACCCGGGCCCTATAGCACAAAAACATAGACTTTTACCTCTACGCCAGTAGCGTAGAGGTAAAAGTCTATGCTTTTGTGCTATAGGGCCGGGTTCGATTCCCATAATTATATATATATTATATATATATATATATATATATTATATTATATATATATATATATATATATATATATTAAATTCTTTATTTAATATAAAAATAAATAAAGATTTATTTATCTTCATAGAAATAATAATTTTCCACTGTTTGAATAAGTTATATTTACCAATTTATTTGAGTAAACATTTCTATCCAATATTCCAAGTTCCTCAGTACAAACTCTAAAACAATTTACATACTTTGGACCATTTCAAAGGAATAAATATCACAAACTTCTTCTTCTAAACTCAGATCCCAGCTACACTGTCACGGTTTCGGAGGCAACTACTATTATTATTATTATTATTATTATTATTATTATTATTATTATTTATTATTATTATTTAATTATAATTTAATTTTTAATATATATTTTTTTAGTATTAATTTAGCTTTTATTAAATTTTTATGTATTTTAAATTTTTAAGAAAAGAAAAAAAAATTATTATATTATTATTATTATTATTATTATTATTTTATATTATTATTATTCATTATTATTATTATATTATTACTATTATTATTATTATTATTATTATTATTTATTATTATTATTAAAACTATTATAATCATTTAAAACATTTGTTTAAAATTCATCGTTATTAGTTATTATTATTGTAAAAAATTCATCGTTATTCGTAATTTCAAATTAGGATGAAAATTTTAAAGATAATTTTGTCTAGTGAATATTGTTATTACTATTATTATTATTATTATTATTATTATTATTATTATTATTATTATTATTATTATTATTATTATTTAAAACATTTGGTTCAAGTTCTTCGTCGAAGTCAGGACGATAGTTTTTTTTTTAATTTCAAGTTTTTTAATATTATTATTATTATTTTTCTTAATTTATTATTATTACTAATTATTACTATTTAAAATATTTGCTATAAAATACGAAAAATTTAAAGAATTTTATTATTATCATTATTATTATTATTATTATTATTATTATTATTATTATTATTATTATTATTATTATTATTATTATTATTATTATTATTATTATTATTATTATTATTATTATTGGCATTGTTTTTTTTTTTTTCATTGTTAAAGAAATTACTCTTATTTTATTATTTTTTATATTGATTATTGTTATTATTATTATTATTATTATTATTATTATTATTATTATTATTATTATTATTATTATTATTATTATTATTATTATTATTATTATTATTATTATTATTATTATTATTATTATTATTATTATTATTATTATTGGCATTGTTCTTTCCCCAGTCATTGTTAAAAAAATTACTCTTATTTTATTATTTTTTAAACAACATTGTAGTTTTATCATTATTATTATTATTTTTTATCCTTTTTATTGTGAGTATTATTTTGAATCTTAAAACTATTACTATGGATTATTAGCACTTAAATAATTATTCCTGACATTATTATTATTATCATTTGCTATGCTATTTGTATAATTAATTTTGTTTATAATATTAAGGCTTTTATTTTGAAGTTAGAATTGAATAATCTCTTCTTAAAACCCCAAATTCGCAAGAATTTAAATGGTATATATATATATATATAATATATATATTTATATATATATATTATATATATATATATATATATATATATATATATATAATATTATATTATATATATATATATATATATTAATATAATTATAATATATATATTATATATATTATATATATATGTGTATGTGTGGGTGTGGGTGTGTGCATGGGTGTATGTTCGTAACTCAAAGACATGCTATCTATACCATATATACGAGTTTTCGACATTAATAAAATTTTTCTTGTTTTTCCAAACAAATTTTGCGAGTCAACGAGCAAAA
>SEYY01019215.1:102500-105000 GCA_009176605.1 Armadillidium nasatum | reverse complement strand
TATGTGAAAAGTATTTTTTGACTGTTTGCTAAGTGAAAATGAATGATTGATGTTTAAGAAAATAATTAAATCAGAATATTATTACAAAAATATAGGGATAAAAAAAAAATAATAAATAAAAACGGTGCAAGTTTAAAAATTTATTGGAGTAATAAATATACGTCTGAGCGAAGCTTTTCACACTTTACGAAACAAAAGTTTGGCTTGAATTATTTTACCCCAAAAACGAGTTTTCGAACCATCAACAAAACGGCGAAGCATGAAAAAGCAATCGCCGAAAAATATAGCCTATATATCTATGAAAATATGAAAAAAAACGATTATGGTTTTGTAACTACGAAGACCACTAGAGATTGAGTACTACAACAGAAATATGAATATCAATTATAAATGTATATAATTAATAAATATACAGTTAAATACTGTAAAGGTATATTATCTCTTACTAAATTGGACTTCACATTTATAGAAAATTATTATGCTTTTCGATGTTTTTACATCAAACTATATTAGATCAAAAGTGAAAATCTATGGAAGAAAATATATGTATTATCGGAATTGGAATGTAATTATATGACAAATGCTTAAAATGTTAATATAGTGTAACTATTAAAGTAATATTTCTAAGTATGAACCAACCGGGGACCCGGCTAAAAATCATGGAAAACCGGGGTTAAAATGGCAAAAGGGACAGTCAAGTTTCAAAAAAAAAATTTAATTTTCAGCCGATTCTGCTGAAATTTTCAATGTATATAGATTTTTTTACCCGTAAGAAAAGTCCATTTCTAGCGTTTTTCCGAGTCTATTACGGTTAAAAAAGTTTTTTTTTTTTTTTTTTTTTGGAAATTTGACAATTTTTCAAAAGAATGGCGGGGCCAAACCACTTTTAAAATGAGCTGAAAGTTGGATAATTTATTCAAAATTCTATGGGCTACAAAAGCTTCTAATAGACTTTTGTTCCCAGAGTTATAGAAAAAATGTTATAAGCCAAAAACTGACCAACTATCGAAAAAAAATATTTTTGAAAAAAAAAATCCACCTTTTCAAACAAAATTTTTTTTAAAAAAAATACAACTATAAAATTTCTTATTTTTGTGGATGTATAAAGGAGGGGTGGGGCTACAAATTCCTCTATATACTTTATTCGATGCGATTCGTTGGTTTCGAGATATAGCCTTCAAAACGGTCCATTTTTGACCAAATTTCAAAAATTTCGAAAGTTTGAGAGGCTATAACTCGATTCAAACAAACAGCATTTAATAATGCACTAAATAAATGTTGTTGCCCTGTCCCTCCTCTAAACAATATCCACAAATAAAAAATTAGTAGATAGCGGTTTTTTTTTAAGATAATTTTTTCATCCAGAAGGGTACGATTTTTGCAAATTTTTTTTCAAGTGCTTATAACTTTTTTTCTAGACGTGATATCAAAAATCTATTCCCACCAATTCAAGAAATTGGGGCTAAGATTATTCAGTTAAATTTTCAGCTCATGTGGGCCAGTGGTTTGACCCAGTTATTCATTTTCTTTTAACTTTGGGTCCAAATAACTTTCAAACCACTGGCCCACATGAGCTGTAAATTTAACTGTATATAATATATATATATATATATATATATATATATATATATATATATATATATATATATATATATATATATATATATATATATATATATATATATATATATATATATATATATATATATATATATATATATATATATATATATATATATATATATATATATATATATATATATATATATATATATATATATATATATATATATATATATATATATATATATATATATATATATATATATATATATATAGTATATATATATATATATATATATATATATATATATATATATATATATATATATATATATATATATATATATATATATATATATATATATATATATATATATATATATATATATATATATATATATATATATAGACTCAAAAAAATGCTCGAAATCAACTCAGAACTTCGTGAAAAAATACATAAACCTTGAAAATTTTAGTTCAATCAGTCAAATAATAAAAAAAAAATTTCAAACAGAATATAAGAAAATTAAGATTTTTTTCTTTTGACCACTCCTTTTCCGCTAGTAAATGTTCATCTTTGTGTTTTGATTTTAGATACTCCATAAAGATTTGGTTGAAATTTTTTTACTTGTAGCACCCGGAGGTTCTCTTCTAATTTTCTGACTGCAGATGTTACATTTAGCTATTTCGAGCCTATCCTGACACATTGTAAAGTACTCCAATACTGCAGAAGTTGATCTTTTAGCCATATTGACTGAAAGTATAAACAAAATAATAATTTTTAAATAATGTAGCTAAATGATACAAGTTCTGATACATAGCAATAAAATAACAATGATATGTATAAATACAGGTTATATTGATAATTTTATATTTTACATTTTTCAAACTTTACCTTAGGGTCTTACCTAGGTAAACCTGTTGAATCATTATTATG
>SEYY01019215.1:80000-85000 GCA_009176605.1 Armadillidium nasatum | reverse complement strand
CGGTTTCTGTAACCCATTTTCTTACGTGAGTGGGTGGTTAACCCACTGCAGCGCCCTCCCAATTTATCCGGGCTTGGGACCGGCATGCATCTTAGTTTACTTTAGTATGCATGGCAGATTTCAATGATAACAGAGTTTCTAAATTTTAGGATCACTTCGACATATCTGAGTCTGCTTTCGAAACTTATATTTTTTATTACGTTTTTGAGATTTCTAAAAAATGCAATATCATAAATAAAGGAAAATTTCTAGAAACGACTCTAGAAAAGATCTACTTTTATATATTTTACAATGAAAATTTTTTTTCTTACATTTAATATTTCTAATCAGTAGGTTAAAAAGTGCAATTTTTTAATATATATTATACTCAGAAAATATTTATTGTAATTATCTGATTATGTAGATGCTCAGAATGCGAGCCTGAATTATTTAGGAATCTTTAATCAGTTTTATTGAACCAGTAAAAAAAACTTAATCATTACTTTTATTTATTTTTAAATTTACGTTTCACAGTTGCTTTCTATTTTAATCTTAAAATTTGAATCTATTGTTTCCATACTTTCCTCTTTCGGAATCTTTCATTCTCTCTCTCTCTCTCTCTCTCTCTGGCCTTCTCTCTCATTTCCTTTCCAGTTGTTTTATAGCAGCTTTTGTAGACGGTCAACGTTCTTCCTTTAAATCTATTAATAACGGTGTTCTTCAGGGATCTGTCCTATCTCAACTCTTTTTTTTTTTTTTGATTAATGATCTCTATTATTTCATTACCTATCCACTCCTATGGCGATGACTCAACTCATTATTCCTTTCAGGTTGAAAGACGCCCCCCCTCTTCCAACAGCAATTAATTAATGAAAGGAATGTGGCCTTGGAGTAATTAACCTCTGATCTTTCTCCTACTTCTAATTGTGGAAGAGAAAACATAATATTCCTCCATCTCTCTACTCGATATAACTTGCCACAAAACTGTGATATCTTCTTCGAAAACACACAACTCAAACCATCGTTTATCAATACTATTCTCGGTGTATCTTTTTCTCGTGATATTTCTTTAAAGGATGACATAACTTTTCCTTCTAAGCAAGCTTCTATGAGGTTAGGTGTTCTGAGGTGCCTTCGTAATCTCTTCACGCCACTCAAGTAGTGTGCTTTTTACAAGGGTATTGTTCGCCCTACATTTGGGGTAGTTACACTCATACAGCTCTCCTTGAAATGGTGCCTTAAAATCTCTTTCACTTTCACCTACTCTCTATAATCGCTTTCTGACCGTCGAATTGTTGCGTCACTCTCTTTATATTATCTCTAATACAACGGATGTTGCTCTACAAAACTCTCCCGTGTTTTCTTCTCCCCTGAGAAGTTCTCGCGCAACACACCATTATACACAGTCTCGTCTTTTCTCTGCTCGACTCTCTGACTCCAGACGTAACTGCTATGCTCAATCTTACATGTACTCTGGTAGTAAAATCTGTAAAACACTCCCTTTATCTTTTATCCCAATTTCTTTTGACTTACAAAATTTGGAAAGCCGTGTATCGAGATATATCGGCCGTTAATCAACCGCGATTCTGACATATATATATATATATATATAATATATATATAAAAAAAAAAAAAAAAAAAAAAAAAAAAAAAAAAAAAAAAAAAAAAAAAAAATAATAATAAAAAATATATATATATATATATATATATATATATATATATATATATATATATATATATATATATATATATATATATATATATATATATATATATATATATATATATATATATATATAATATATATATATATATATATATATATATATATATATATATATATATATATATATATATATATATATATATATATATATATATATATATATATATATATATATATATATATATATATATATATATATATATATATATATATATATATATATATATATATATATATATATATATATATATAAATGAGCTGTTCTAGTACATTCTGAGTATTTTAATAAACACTCATGCTTATTTTTATTTCCGTCTACCCACATCATAACGGTATAGTGATGGGCTCACGTGCTTGATGGCGCCATTTTGATCTAGCTTACGGATCCAAGGTATTTACTACCTAGAAAAATTCTTCGCCTTGAATAGTATGCGATCTTTTAAAAAAGGGTTTCGGTAGTGCATATCTTTTATGCAAAAATGCTTTAGTTACAGGCTGTTCACATAACATTGCTTTATTATATTATATATATATATATATATATATATATATATATATATATATATATATATATATATATATATATATATATATATATATATATTATCAGCTCTGGTGGGCAAAGTGCAGAGGTCTACAAAAATTTCAAGCAGAGTTAGGGAAAAACCGAAAATCTGGTCAAGTTAAAGGCTGACATGCCCTGATACACGGTGATTGAAGGTGTGTAAGTCTATGGAATTGAGAAAATAGATAAAGAAAGTGTATTCCAGACTTTACCAGTGGAATACATATAAAATTGAACATAGCGGTTAAGTCTGGGGTCGGAGAGTTGGACAGAGAAAGGATGAGACTGTCTAGAAAAGCGTGTCGCACGAGCTCTTTTCAATGAAGAAGGTATGCGACAGGAGAGTTCAGAAAAACAGTGTCCATTGTAATAATGATAGTATAGAGAGACTGATGCAACAATTCGACGGTCAGAAAGAGACTGGAGATAATTAGTGAGAGCAGAAGAGTTGATAAGACGAAAAGTCCTAGACTCCATCTTTTCAAGAAGAGCTATATGAGTGGAACCACCCCATATGTGTGAGGCATACTCCATTCAGGGGCGAACAACTTTCTTATGAAGAGCAAGCAACTGGAGTGGAGTGAACAATTTATAAAGACAGTCAGAACTCCCAACCTCTTAGAAGCTTGTTTAGAGAGAGAAGTAGTGTGATCTTTCCAAGAAAGACACGAGATAAAGAAACACCGAGAATATGAAGGACAGATCAAGATTTGAGTTGGGTGTTTTCGAAAAAGATGGCTTAGTTGCATGGAAGGTTGTGTCGAGAAGAGAGATGGTGGAACTGAATTTTTGAGGCATTGAAAACAACCAAGTGTTCTTTGCATCAGTTTGAAATACGAGAAAGATTAATTGCTGTTTAGAAGGGCGTCTTTCAAATAAAAAGGAGCAATGAAGGGCAGAGTCATGGGGTTAGGAGTGGATAGAAGAAGAAGTAAGAGAGAGAAAGTCATTAATGAAATGTTGAAAAACTTTGGGGATAGGAGAGATCTTAGAGGAACACCACTATTACTAATTTTAAAGGATGATCGGTACCATCTACAACCGGAAAGAAAAACAGAGAGATAGTCACAGAAAGAAAGTTAAATTTAGAAAAGGGAAGTTTGGAAATCAAAACTTTGTGCCAGACTCTATCGAAAGTTTTCGATTTGACCAGCGCGACAGCAAAAGATTTACCGAAATGACTAAGAGCCAAAGACAAAGAGTTAGAAAGAAGGGAAAGAAGATCACCAGTAGAGCGTTTCTTACGAAGCCATTCTGACGATCAGAGATAAGATTAGATAACTATAGAAAGAACGGAGGTTAAAGAAATGGGACAGTAGTTGGAGGATTGAGAGGATTTTCCCTTCTTCGACACAAGTTGAATGGGCGCAAGCTTCGAGCAAGAAGTGAAGGTTGAAGTAGAAAGACAAATATGAAATAATTTACCAAAGCAGGGTGAAAGTTCTAAAGCACAAGTTTTAAGAACCAAAGGAGGGATACGATCGGGACCATAGTCCTTCTGAGTGTTAGGCTCAGAGAGAGCAGAAATGATATTTTTTTCAAAAAATTGCAATTTTACTCATAAATGAGTTGGAGGAGATTGAAGGAGTATGAACAGCTCCAGAATCATCCAGGGTTGAATTAGAGGCAAAAGTTTGAGCGAAGAGTTCAGCTTTAGAGGAAGGTAAATGGGTATTTTCACCGTTAGAAGATACTAAAGAAGGGAAAGTGGAAGAAGTAAAGCTAGAGTTAACATTTACACACGATATATATATATATATATATATATATATATATATATATATATATATATATAATATAATTAATAATAAATATATATATATATATATATATATATATATATATATATATATATATATATATATATATATATATATATATATATATATATATATATATATATATATATATATATATATATATATATATATATATATATATATATATATATATATATATATATATATATATATATATATATATATATATATATATATATATATATATATATATATATATATATATATATATATATATATATATATATATATATATTATATATATATATATATATATATATATATATATATATATATATATATATATATATATATATATATATATATATATATATATATATATATATATATATATATATATATATATATATATATATATATATATATATATATATATATATATAGAGAGAGAGAGAGAGAGAGAGAGAGAGAGAGAGAGAGAGAGAGAGAGAGAGAGAGAGAGAGAGAGAGAGAGAAGAGAGAGAGAGAGAGAGAGAGAGAGAGAGAGAGAGATTGAAAATGTTATATTTCCAAGAAAGATCGCAAGAAAAAGAATCATAAGAGTATTATGAACAGTCAGACGAGAGATTCAATTGTGTTTCCGTAGATGTTATAGTTGTGTGGAAGATTATGTCGAGTAAAATGATGAAAAAAAACTGTTTTTGAGGTATTGGAAATATTCATGTTTTTTCATCTCATATTAAAAATTTAAGAACAATCAAAGGTTAGTTGCTCCAACGTCACCCTCCTAACGTCAATTAATTCTGTTGAGTGGGACGTCTTTAAAAATGAAAGAAGTAATGCTGGTTGAAATCTTCAGCATTGGAGAGGAGAGGTAATGAAAAAATATAGAGAATCTCATGAAATAAGAGTAGAAAATGGATTGTGGATGTTTCAGTTCCCTGAGGAATACCACTATTAATAGATATGA
>SEYY01019215.1:55000-75000 GCA_009176605.1 Armadillidium nasatum | reverse complement strand
AAACGAGTCTCCTGAGCTTCCCTTACAGGAGAAGGTACGAAAAGTGTTTAGAGAAGCAGTTTATACTGTAAAAGCGATGGTAAAAGGAGAGTGAGATAACAGTGTGACAAAAAGAAAAAGTTGAGAGAGTTAGTGAGACTTTAGAATTAACATATCGAAAAGACCTAGACTTCTCCATATCAAGGGGTGCAATATATTAGGTACCGCTCCAAATAAATGATGAATACTAAATACAAGCCCGAACAGCTCCCTATACAGAACCAACATCAGAGTGGTGAGAGGTTTCTGAGGCTCCTTAGAACACCTAACCTCCTAGAATTTGTTTAGAGAGAGAAATAAAGCCATCCATTAAAGAAAGACAAGGAAGTAATTAGCAATTTTGCCACCAGGGGAAAAGTTGTAGACTGGTGCCCCCATCTCCTTTTTCTATTAGGTTGATTTATTCCTGTCATGCAACATCCTCCTTCTTCTGAATAAAGCCAGAAACATTGATACTAACCTTAGCCTCATTTATTATAATGCTGACGGTACAACAGATTATTCAAATACAAATCTTATCCATTCGGTACGGCAGGTGTGAGTTTTGACTACAACTCCGTATAAACGTAACTGGGGATGGATTACCCTTCCCCCCACCCAGATTATTTGCAATCAATAAAATGAAAAATTCAAGTAATTTAGGATATATATATATATATATATATATATATATATATATATATATATATATATAATATATATATATATATATATATTATATATATTATATATATATAATATATATATATACTTCACCAATATCCGTACCTTACGAATTAACTTTAAATATGGAATTTTACCTCTCCAACTTTCACCGTAATCCTTTGCTCTTGTCTGGGACACCATGTATCTTCGGATTCATTCTGTAACTGTTTTAATATATTTAACAAAATTGAGGTCCTCTATTTAGGCTATTTCAATATACACAGCAATGAATGGCTGGAGTCCTCTCATACTGATTACTGAACCAGGAGGAGAGGAGGCCGAATCAATCAGAATCTCCAACGATCTGAAACAATTGAATAAGGAACTTAATCACATTCTAGATCGTCCCAACAAACTCTTCAACATTCTTTATCTATACGCTTCGCCACTAGTCCGTCTCTCTATAAATATGCCTTCTTCGCTTCTCTTAGTTAATCTGATCACAAACTGATTTTCATTCTTTAACTCCAACAGCTCTATCCAGTTCGAAGAGCATCTTCTGCCATTTTAATTAATCCAGCTGACTAGAGATTTTGCTCGCTTCTATGTTAATTGCTCCTGCGGTGACTGCATCAGATCTTTTATAGAGTACAGCTCTCATATATGAGATAGCTCTGGTTTCACTTGTCTTTTGAATAGGTTCGAGTCAAAGGCCAAAAGACTTTAGAAACTGTTTAGTATTTTCAATTAATTTGATCCTTTACCTTTTCGACGTGACTTTAGTACTTTGTTTCTTTTCTATAGGTACTACAGCATCAAGTGCTTAAAGGACCTAACCAGCTTACTCATTACAAAATGGTGCAGAGATTGCTCATAAATTTTCTGTGGAAATTGGCATCTCCAGGTTTGCTCGCTCTGATGCTTCTTTCTTTCGAGTCACCTTTCATTCTGAAGGACGTTCCGCCCAACAACAGTTAACTGACTATAGAAAGGTGGCCGAGCAGCTAATCTCTGATCTTTTTAGAATTTCTAATTGGTGAAGAGAAAAAATGAATGTTTCAATACCTCAAAAATTCAGTACCTTCATCTATCTTCTAGACATAATACTCTACAGGACAATAACATATTTGTCGGAAGGACACAACTCAAATCTTATTTACTTAATACCTTTGGTGTTACTTTTTCTCGTGATATTTCTTGGAAAGATCACATTATTTCCTTTTCAAAACAATTTTTTAAGAGTTTGGATGTTCTGAGGTGTCTTCAAAATTTCTTAATTCTGCTCCAGTGTCTTGTCTACATGTTATATCATTTATTTATTTAGAACTTGTTAACACTGAAGCGTTTAAACTTTTTTTCTCTTTTTAAAATAGTTTAAAAGCTCTCTCTGCTGCCCTTCCTATCTTGTGGCTGGGACAGGCAGTACCCTCTGCCCCACACCTAGTTACGCTCCTGAAGAAAGATCAAGATATAAAGAAACACCAAGAACATTAAGGATAAATGTTGGTTCGAGTTGTGTATTTTCGAAGATGTTTTAATTGTGTGGAAGATTGTTCTGAGTAGATAGATAAAGGAACTGAGTGTTTGAGACATTGAAAATGAACTTGTTCTTTTTGCCTAAGTTAAAAGTTAAAGAGAGATGAAAGGTTAGTTGCTCCAAGTTCACCCACCTAACATTATTTATGTTCTGTTAAGTAGGACGTCTTTCAAAATGAAAGGAATAATGAAGTGTAGAGTCGTCGATAAAAAGAGAGGATAAGCGGTAGAGTGGTAAAGAGAATTTCATTAATGGAAAGTAGAAAAAGGGTTCTGGATATTACAGAACTTTGAAAAACACCACTAATTATAATTTAAAGGATGAACTCTGGCAGTCAATAACATCAGCTATAGAACTACTGAAAAATACAACAGAGAAGGTCACAAAGAGAAAGATAGATACCGAAAGAGAATTTAGAAATCAAAGCTTTTTGCAAGACTGTTTGAAAACTTTCGATATGTCAAGCGACATAAAAGATTCATCAAAATGCCTAAGAGCAGAAGATCAAGAGGCTAGGAGAAGGGAATAAATATAACCAATAGAGAGTTTCTTATGTAAGCCATACTGGCGATCTGAAATGAAGTATAAAAGAACTGAGATGTTTCCAAATCTTCCTACTAAGGGAAGATTCAAAAACTTTGGAAATAAGAGAGGTTAAAGTAATAGGACGATTAATGGAAGGTGAGTAGGGGCTCCCTCTTTTGGTAAAGACTGAATGAGCGCACATTTCCTATAGGAAGGAAAGATTGAAGTTGATAGGTAGAGAGGAAATAGTTTATCGAGGCAGGACGTAAGGTCAGAAATACAAATTTTGAGAACTATAGTATGGAATTTATCAGGACAATAGACCTTTGTGTTATGATCAGAAAGAGTAGAAATAATATCTTTTGAAGAAAGGACAATGTTATACATAAATGAGTTAGAGGGTTGGCGAAAGAGGAAAAGCTCCGGAATCTCCAAGGTATGTTAAAAGGTAGTTTTATCGTCGGAAGATACTAGATTAGGGAAAGAAGTAGAAGCAAAGTTAGAGTTTACATTTTTCTTGAAAAGATGCAGAAAGAGGGAGGAAAATGAATTTTCTGTTGAGAAAAGCGCTTTTAGTGTTAAGGAGGGTAGATTTTGCATGATTCCGGTATGAAATAAAAGTAACATGATTTTCAGGAATTAGAATACCACAGTAATTTTGAAAGACAGTCTCAATAAGGAGGGCATGTCGAGAACAAGTAGATTAATATCAAGATTTATTACTTTAAGTTGAATGGGGAAGAATATGGAATCTACCACTCTATCCCAGAGAATTTCATCTCGGGTGCATATTCTGAGAAATCTGATGGTCCCCTCCAGTTAAAGGTGTGTAATAATTCAAAGGGAAATCAAAGTAGTACAACTCTAAGTCCGACAAATTATCATTACCGAAATTCCAAAAAATGTTTCCTAGTGGTAGACGAGAATTTTTTCTATCTCAAGAGTAGAAGAGATGGAACAGGTTAAACAGGAATAAAGGAGTGATTGGCTCAACCAGGAGATGGAAAGAGTATGGAGAAGAGTAATTAAAAACAGTAAGGAGAAGGATTTGAGTTAACTCCAAGATGATCCGAAATGAGAGTAGGATATTTCAACAATATGCTCAAGGTCATATGGAATAGATAAATTGTAGACGGGTTCACCAACCGTATCATGAAAATTACTATAAAGCCAAGTACTATAGTAAGCATTGATATATATATATATATATATATATATATAATATATATATATATATATATATATATATATATATATATATATATATATATATATATATATATATAATATATATATATATAATATATATATATATATATATATATATATATATATAATATATATATATAATATATATATAAGAGAGAAGAGAGAGAGAGAGAGAAAGAGATCGATCTTTTATTAACACTAACTCTCTCGTATTCCGGTTTATGTTAATCGTAAATTTAAAACCACTTTTAATAAAATAATAGAAGATAAAACACTAAAACAGAAATAACAGTTGAAGTAAAAAAGACATAACAAAAGTAGAAAGTTAAAACAACTGTCACGTTACGGAAGACTGTGACTTGCTTCCCTCTTCAGACACTACTGAGTTAAAGGAAAAGAAAAAAAGTTCATCAAGTCTGTAATAAAGATCATCCGCCTCAGCCAACTATTAATTCTTGCACTTGGTGATAGTTCACAGAATGAAAATATTTTGCGAAAACAGTTTTTAAATATTTGACTAAGTATGTATCCATCTCGAAAAAAAACGGATGATGTGTTAAAATTATGTAAGGTTTTAATAAAAAGGACTCAATTAATCTATTTAAATTTTTTGTTTTTGAAGTAAAAATAAATTTGACGTCATTCCAGTTTATCTGATGATGATATTCTGCAATGTGCAAGAAAATTGCATTGCTAACATTGCATCTTTTTACGTCTGCTTTATGCTGATCTAAACGGAAACGCAAAGATTTCAACGTCTAACCAAAGTATGAGCGATGGCAAGACTTACAAGGGATCGTGTAGACTCCTCCAATCTTCTCAGAAAATGTCATATTATTTACAAGAAGGGTTTTGGATAATTTATCAGGGAAAAGTAAAGATCAAATGTAAATTGCACAATGTATAGATGGAAAAACGTAAGGAGATAAGTGATTTTGCGTAAGGAATTATGATAGTGTTTTGGAGAGTATTAAGGGAAACGGGTATTTTGTTGTTATGTATATGTGTTTTGCTCTATGATATTGTTTAATAATAAAAGGAAATGTGTAACTTAATGTTAAAAATTGATGTATAACAAAATTAATCTCGTCATTCAAAAATATCGAATCGATAATTAGTAATGAGCGTCAAAAAGTTTTAAAAATAATATTTTGCTTTCTTATATATTGGATGATCAACGACGATGATGATTAACGACGTGGCAACGTATATGTTGAAAATAGGCAACTTTCCGGGACGAACTTCATTAGAAAATAGTCGTTGAAGTTTGAATTTAAACTAAAATGCAAATCCCCGTTTTGTCTATGAATCCCCCTATCTACCTGACCTACTGTATATATATATATATTTATATTGTGCTATTCCCACTTGCGTTTAGCTTCGAATGACTCAGTCGTTAAATGAATATATTTTTGACGTGCTTTGTTGCTAATGGGAATAAAGTCCGGCATCCGCGATTGGTCTGTCCAGCCAGATATATTCGGTCGTAGGCTCTTCTTACTCAGGGACTCTCTTCAAAAAGATCCCACAGAAAAAACGTAGTCCTTCCCGAGAGCAGACATATATATATATATATATATATATATATATATATATATATATATATATATATATATATATATATATATATATATATATATATATATATATATATATATATATATATATATATATATATATATATATATATATATATATATATATATATATATATATATATATATATATATATATATATATATATATATATATATATATATATATATATATATATATATATATATATATATATATATATATATAATATATATAAATAAAAATAAAAATAAAAATAAAAAATAAAAATAAAATAAAAATAAAAATAAAAAAAACACTTACATTTTATAAAAACGTCTGAACGCGACAATATATTTGAAAAAGTACTTATTTGAAAACCGGTAGCTTGTTTTGGTGCCAAAGTATTGAGTGTCAAATCGACAAAAACAAAAACAAAACAACTTTACAAAACTTACAATATATAAAGTATATACACAAGTTAAATTAATGAAAGTATATAACAGTTTTTATTTAAGTTCGTTTTCCTTGTGCAATTAGTTATTAGTGTTACAATTAAAAAATAAGAGGAGACTTACTATGAACTTTTTCAAAAGGTTGTTGCTGTTGAAGTTTCTTCATATATGAATTCCATATAATTAAGAACGTTACGCAGTTATATATTTGAGTAGAAGGCAATAGATATGATAGTAAGAAAGATTTGAAAAAAAAAGAAATATATAACTCATACCTTATACCTTTGAATTCTGAGGACTTGTAATAAACAAGCGCAAACGAAAACTCTTACATTTTAATAACGTCTAGACTTGACCATGAAATTTGATAAAAAGTGCGGATGATTTAGCTGGGAGTTTGTTTATTTTAGAAAAAGTGATCTACATCGATACAAAAAACAAACACCAACTCTACAAACTCCTATCAAGGAGAACTTAAAATATATATATAAAGTATATACACTAGATAAATTAGTGAAAGCATATAAATAGTTTTTATATCCTCCCACTGAAGAGTTGCAATGAGCAGTATCATTGCAATTACTAAAATTAATAAACACTACAAATAAGATAAATTCCTGTGAAGGAATTCATGACACTTGACAGCAGCATGTCTAAGTGGTCTTTCTTCTGATTGACCTTGTCTGAGAAAGTTGAATCGGTAGAGATTTTAGCTGATGAAGGTAAATTTATACCTGAAGTTGAAGGCTGAACATCTGGGACAGCACTATTACCATTATCTTGAACTGAATTTGAAGGTGAGGGATCAATTTGATCTGAAGCCTCTTCTTCTTGACTGTCTGCATTGGATAAGTCACAGCTGATTTGAGCATCGGCTTCACCACCGGTTACAGACTGAGTGATAGACAGCTCTAAAAGGTAGTGATGACACGTTTGTCCATCTCCCCTTTTAACCAAAACACTTCTAATCTTATTACTGTCATGACCAACAATAACATCCAAAACTCTGCCCAAAAAGCCAGAAAGGTCTTGGCTTATTGGGTGCCTGAATAAGATCATGTCTCCTACCTTTATTCTGTTGTCCCATTCTGACTGGTAGAGATTTCTACTTGTTTGGCGTAAATTTAATAAATAAGACTCATACCATAATTGCTTAAAGGTTTCTAATACTTTTCCTTGAGTACTTAGAGTTATGGATAAGTCTTGCTGTGAAGGAGGAAGCTGTTTCCATATAGGTAAGGAAACTTCATTGAATATAAGGTTTGAAGTTGCCATAAGGCTTTAAAGAAGGAATTTGGAGCAATGATTTCCAATTCATTTTCTGATGACCTATAAGTCAAAGGTCTTGAATTAACAACATTAATAATATTTGAAATAGTTGTTAACAATTGATAGTAAGTTAAGGTTGCTTTACCTATAGTTTTATATAGACATCCCTTAACCACTCGTATCATTCTTTCCCAAACTGAGCCTACCCAACTACTGTACAGAGGAATCTTATAATGTTTGATGTTGTTGATGCGCATATGCTCAGAGAACATGTCTGAAGACAATGATTCTAACAATATATCTCCTCCTTGTTTGAAAGTTCTGGCATTATCTGAATACAAACTGGAAGGTATGCCATATATATTGGTGAACCGTTGAAATGAAAGTAAGAATGACTCAGCAGACATATCAGGAAGAACATCAATGTGAATAGCCCATAATATTAAGGCATGTGTAAATTAATAAATACATTTTTCTAAGTTCCTTATTATCATCCTCTACAAAGAGGTGTCCAGTGAAGTCAACACCAGTATGCTCAAAAGGACGCACAAAATTCACCCTATGATGAGGAAGGTTTGTCATTTTGGGATATTTAAAAGGAATGCTATTAAATTTTTTGCAGATGATACATTCAGACAAAACATTTTTCACAGCTTGTCTGGCCTTGGCAATCCAGAAACCATGAGATCTGATAAAATTGATGGTAGCTTGAACACCTAAATGCTGACATCTAGCATGAAAATCTCTAATTATCAATTTAGTGAGGTGTGGATTCTTGCCAAGAAGAACTGGATTTATCACATCATAGTTATACAGCAGAGTTTTAGCTATTCTCCCTCTAGACCTGAGAATGCCATTATCATCAATAAATAAAGTTGAGTTGGTTAACTATTAATGGAATTTCATCCTTCTTAGGATTCTTTAGGAATGAGATTTCCTTTGAAAAACATTGCTGCTGCATTTGCTTCAACCAATAGAGTTGGGCTCTTTCATCACTATTTTCATCAAGCCCTTTACTCCTACTAATGAACTTGAAGATATTAGAAGTTACCCTATAAAGTTTATGTATACTGGAATAATCCTCTAAGGGTAACAATGATTGTGTAACATCCACAGACAAGTGACATTGTAAAGTCCTTTCCTTATTGGCCTCCGACAAACATTTAAGTTTACTAACAGGCCACTGAGACTGATTTTGAAGTATCCAAGGAAGGACCCTTAAGCCATAATGGCAACTTAGTAAGAAAAGTAGAGGTTGAAACACCTCTGGTAATTAAATCTGCAGGATTTTCAGAAGTATTGATATAAGCGTAGGAAATAGAAACTTTGAACTCTTGTTCTACTTGTTTTTTGATCAAAGAAATTTCCTTGAGTCTGTTGTTTACAAAAACATTTTTATTTTTGGCTCTTCCAGATAATAGCCATGAAAGAACAATTTGAGCATCTACAAAAACTTTTATGTTTTTGAACTGAACATCAGAAAATTCTGATAATATTGACTTAATACATTTAAAAAAAAAAAACACAGACAATAATTCTAAAGAGGGCAGAGCCCTTGATTTGAGGGGAGCCACTTTGGCCTTCAGAAAATATTAAATTTGAACTTTTACCTATGCTATAAACAGCAAAACCATAGCAAGACGTTGATGCATCACAAAATATGAACAAAGAATTTGAAGTTGAAGGTAAAAAGCACATCTTTCGATTTCAATATTTTTGAGTTCATTTAACTCTGAACAGAGAAGTGACCAAGAGGATAAAACATCTGAAGGGACCTTCTCATCCCAATTTAGACCCAATTGCCATAAATTCCTGATTAACAACCGGCCCTTTAACGTTACAGGCAAAAAAGAGATTGAGGGGATCAAAAATCTTTGAAACAGCTGATAACAATAACCTTTTAGTATCTGCTCCTTCATTCACTGAAAAACTTGCCAGTTTTAATTTATCTGAATGAGGATTATAAAGGTAACCCAGCACCTTATCTTCTGATTCTTGATGCTGTATTATTCTACCATCTTCTTGCATTACACTTCTTAATTGCTCATTCATTTGAGTCCCAACTTCTAAGATGGAACCCACCAGCTTCCATTCTTTTGTTACATTCATGATAAAGTTCTTTTAAACATTGAGGGTCATTGCCACTAAAGATCAGGTTGTCAAAAAAAAAAAATTATTTGATAAAATTTGAGTACATTCATCATCTGGGTATGACTGAGCATGATGTTTGATGATGTAGTTGAGAATGAATGGGGAGGAAGTAAAACCAAACACAATTGTTGAATACCGATACGCCTTTAATTGTCCATTATTTTTCCAGAAGAAACAGAAGCGATTGCGATCTTCCATAGATTTTAATTTGATCTGAAGGAAGGCCTGCTTTATATCAGATAACATAACAAACTGATTTGACCTAAACCTAAATAAATGTCCTAATAAGGAAGTCATTAGATCCAGCCCAGTATATGCTGCTTCATTTATAGATGGGAGTGAATTTAACCTTTAGTGAGCAATTGAATACAGGCCTGACTTTCGTAGAAACTTGTTCTTCAGTTTTGATAACAGGCCTGTGAGGAATCCAAATATAGTTCTTATATTCAGAGGGAGACACCCTAAATTCTTCAATAATGCCTTCAGCCAACTGTTGCTCAAACACATCATTATAGGCTTCAATTAAAATTTTCCTTTTTAAATTTTCATGAACCCTGTTAAGTACTGAGAGAGCTATATTGTGATTTGAAAGCAGCAATAAAATTTTTTCCTCTATCCAAGGAAGATTAATGTGGTATTTTCCATCTTTGAATTCTATACCTTCTCTGAATTTTTCAATCTGTATCAGATCAAATTCAGATTTATTATTCATATTTTCAATGCCTAATGATTCTATCTTGAACATATTTTCTAAACCCTGTTCTACTTCAGAATCTGTTAAAATGTGACTTAGAGGACTAAAATATGAATGAACAGGATTCAAAACAGAATTAACCAATGTCTGATTTGTTTTTATTTGATTTTCATTTTGTATGTCTGAAGAGTGTTCAGGAAAGTTAACTTGATTATGATATAAAAAATTTGTAACATTCCCAAATGGGATGATAGACCCATCCTTCAATTTGAAAGCTGATCCACTCATGCATTTGACTAGTTCCAGCATAGGGAAAAACTCTATTAAATCTGTGCCCAATAAGGCATCCAATTCAAAAAATGAGTTATTGACCTCTTTAAACCCAGTCATCAGCTAATTTGTAAGATTTATTCTTTAAATTTTGGATTGCAGTATCCATAAAATTGACCTTCATAATTTTAATTGAAGATCCTCATCTATCAAAAGAAGTGGGAAAGCAAAATTTATCAATATAATCATCAAGTGAAATTTCCTTTAAAATGCGGGTACTAACACCTAAATAAGTTCTAATATTATATTTTGTACTCTGTTGATTTTCCATAGATATGTTAAGTTTATCCTAGCGCTCTCCTTGAAAAGGTAAGTACGTTGTGACCCACTGTCTAAAAGGCATCGAATAAAGGTTGCATTTTTACTTTTACTCACCTTTATAATTATAGTAGGTAATAAATATAATTTATTACTACCTTGACTAAGGCACATATGATTCTCTAATGACTGTGTTCTCCTACTTCACAAGGCAGTGATGTGATTCTTTCTATTGCAAACCTGGCAGCAAATCGAAAGTTTATCATTTAATCCAGGGCACTGGTCTGCACCATGCTTAGAGCTGGAGCACCTATTACACAGTTCGATTTCATTACACCTCTTGACTCTTGAATCATTACTTTTATAAATGTTACAATTTGTCATCACATGACCTTGAGATGAACAAAATTTGCACAATTTAAAAATAATTTTTGAAATTAGAACCAGAGGCATCAACACTATCAGTAGTATCATACTTATTCACAGTATTAACATTTGTTTTAAAGTTTTGTAATGATGCAAAGGAATTATTTTTTTCATATGGTCTTGATGTATCATCAGATCTTTGAGTTTGATCGTTCCTGTATTTGAGTTGATAATTATCTGAAGGGCTGAATTGTTTAAAGTTAAATTTCACCTTTTGATTGATATTGATTTTTAAATTGAGGGGCATGCTGAAGTGTTTTAATTTGATTTTGACTACTATTCTTTCTGATTATTTGAAGTTCTAACTATATTTTTATGATCTCATTATAATTCTCAAATATCTGATTTAGATCAGGATAATTTGTATCTAACTTACGAGTAATTTCTCTCACTACTACATTAGGTAATTTAGATAAAACCATGTGACTCAAAACCAATGACCCTGCAGGCTCTTCTACTTTCCAGCTCATACACTAACGTGCGAATTTCATTTAAATAAACTCTAGTAGTATTATATGATGGATCAAAATTAGGTTTTAAACAAATTATTTTTTTAATAGTTTCATCTACTATAAATTTTTCATCTAGAAATTCTTTAGTAAGTATTTCAAATACCTTTTCATAATTTTCCTCATTTATTGAAAGATCCTGAATTAATGAATTTGCATATCCATTTTAGTTTATTTCTCAGGAAATGCAATTTAACAGAGTCATTGATATTTCTCTGTAAATCAAAGGAATTTTTAAATTTCTTAATAAAAGTTTTGTAGGCCAACTTATCAGTTTCATTGCATTCAAACAAAACACAATCTAGAGTCCTAAGAATAGATTCTCCTAAATGAGTACAAATACTTGAATCAATATAAAATGTGGTATCTGACATCACCTTAGAACTAATGATATTTTTTAATTTTATTTTGATCGTGCATTGATACTGAACTAGAGAAGATATTTATCACTATAAAAATCCGGGAAAATGGAATCTACATCATTATCTTGATAATTTTTTAAAATATCATCATCCTTTGATTTTATTTCCTTTAGCAAGGACTCTTTTCAGCTCATACTCTCTATATAGGCTGAAACTTCTCTACAGTATTACCAATACTATCTAACTGAGAAATATAACAATCTACTTGAGCCTTGAGAAATGCCCTGTTTTTAAATAATAGCTTACCTTAAAAAAAAAACCTATTCCAAAAGTGTATGTACATCTGAATTTGACATTTTGATGAGAACTATGACTTAATGACCAAAAAATTAAAATCTTAATGATATATATAGATTATATAACTAAACTTTATAGGAAATTTGAAAAAAATAAAACTGGTCCTTTCCAGCAAATAAAATATAGAGACTTTGAAATCGTAAGATTTATTTATTTGGTCTATATAAAAATGTAAATTTTGAAATATAAAGCTGGCTTAATTAACCAACAAATTGAAATTTAAAAAAAAAAAATTAAATTTGCATTTTAGGCCATGATTGATTGAAATTTTTAAAATTGAAGATGGCCTGTTTAACCAAAAAATTTTGAATCACTAAAATAACATTTTTATTTATCAACAAAAAATTTTTTAAAAGAGAGATTGTTCATTGACTGAAGTTTTGAAAATTGTAACTGGCGTATATGGCCTAAAAAAAAAAGCTTTAAAATTTGAAATTTTAAAGATTAGAGATAAACTTATTGGGCTCAAATATATTCAATGATTTGAAATTTTGAAAAATTACTTGAAAATAGCAAATTTAGCACAAATTAATTTTTGCCAAATTTCTGGCATGAACCACTCATAGCAAATGGCTCTATGTGCATCCTTTGTCTGAGATTTGTCTTGATAGTCCCAAGTGGCTTATAAATGTCTCTGTTTTCTTATGTTCTTAAGTATTACCCTTTCTTAAACTCTGTTGGCTATAATGCCTTTGATTAGCCAACTCACATCACCTAAGAAAACAATTCAGCCTGTAGCCTAACAGTAACAAAACACTTATGCGGTAGGCTCATACCTTTAAATACAAATATTATGAAACTCATTTGGCTTACTTAAGCCAATTGAATCTATTAAAAACCAAAAACCATAATTTTGAAACAAACACTAAACTAACAATTACCATAAAGCCTATACCTCGCCCTATGTTATTGTTAGGAAATACCAAAACTTGGATATATCCGAAGTTGACCGAAACGGTAAATTGCAATATTTGCAGCAATAAATTACAAGAGAAACCAGGAACTTGCAACAAAACCGTTTAATAGTGTCTAAAAATTTAACCGGAGCGTTAAAATTTGAACTATAAATTCAATCAATCTTCGAAAGATATAAAAACCTGCATAGAGCTGAATTTGATAAGTTTTTATTTAAAAATCTGAAAGAAATTAGAAATTAGAAATTAGAAATTAGTGTCACAATTAAATAATTTGGGTAGACTTACTATTATTTTTTTCGAAGATTCTTGTTTTCGAAGTTCTTAATATACAAATTTACTATTTTTTAAAAACACTAGAGGTATACATTTGAGTAGAAGTAAGAAACAAGCAAAAAAAAAAAAAAAAAAAAAAATTATAAAAACGTCTGAACGCGACAATAATTTGTAAAAGTACTTATTTGAAAACTAGCAGCTTGTTTTGGTGCCAAACTGTTGAGTGCCATATCGACACAAAAAAACAAACCAACTTTACAAAACTTAAAATATATAAAGTATATACACAAGTTAAATTAATGAAAGTATATAACAGTTTTTATTTAAGTTCGTTTTCCTTGTGCATAGACTATATATAATTTGTGGTACTTGCTATCATTAATAACTCATTTTTTTGTTTTTAGCATTTTTGGACTTAATACCTTTTCCTTGTAAACCCATGATATATATATGTGAGAGAGTTGTTATTGGAAAAAGAATATATAAATATAACAGAAATTTTAAATGGATTTGGATTTACCGTTTGACAAAATGATCATAATCATAACAATTGCCCGAAGGGTTGGCTTCGGTAGTTAGTCGGTGAGGTCCGCTAACGAAAAAAAAAAAAAAAAACTTTCAGTAATCTTGAATAATTAATATAGTATTGTATGTAATGATATTTAAGATACAAACTTTTAATTGTTTTTCTGTTATTCGTGATCACGATTATAATGGAGGCTAATGGCCATTGTAATGTTCCAGAAGAGGAACAAATGAAAATGTACATAGTATGGATTGATGTCGGGAAACATAAAAGAAATAGTTTTTCCTGAGGAAAATATTAGGAATAAAATTAGAAAGTGAATAAATACCTTCTTTAATCATTTGGAGGGTACATTTGATTATACCTTAAATTTAACTTCGTGACAAAACCGTATTGACTATAAATAGCAATGTTATTTCAATGAAATCTGAAAATTTGCCCTAATTTAATTACCCCCCAAAAATTAACTACACAGGAATATAGGAACATAGGAAAATAGACAATAAGAAGCCACAAGGGCCTATCAAGACTGTCCCAGTCCAAACAAATAATAATACCATCAGCAGTTCATTCATGCAAAGATAAAAATAAATCTAAGCCCAATTATACATGTAATATTCAATGAACCATCACCCACTACAAAAAAAAAAAAAGAAAATCTGCCTGTTAGGTTTAGTCATAGGCGGATCTAAAAATTCATATATACCCGCCAATTTGGCTTGGTCAAGTTATGCTATATAATACCTAAACCATATATATATCTATCAAGCCCTATTTTAAATTTGATAAGAGAACCACAGTCAACAATCTTGTGGCAAGCCATTCTAAAAATTAACAACTCTATTACTGAAAATGTATTTTCTTAGATCGAGATGGCATGGCTTCTTTTTAATTTTCTTACGTTCATAATATAATATATATATATATATATATATATATATATATATATATATATATATATATATATATATATATATATATATATATATATATATATATTGTTGCTTGCTCTGTATAGGGGGTGTTGTTCGCCCCTGTATGGGGTACGCCTCACACATCTGGGGTGGTTCCACACATACAGCTCATCTCGAAAAGGTGGAGTCTAGGGCCTTTCATCTTATAAACTCTTTTGCTCTTACTTACTCTCTCCAATCTCTTTCTTCCCATCGAATTTTTGCGTCACTTTCTATATACTATCGCTATTACAACGGACATTGCTCTTCTGAACTCTCACGTCGCATACCTCCTCCGTTGAGAAGTGCTCGTGCGACACGATGTTGGGGGGAGAAAGGGCCTTGGATAACCACCAAGGCCAGGGGATGTAAATTGTGTATTTGTCTGCGTATCATTGACGCTCAACTCAAGGACTACACTTACCCTACTTGTATTCTAGCTACAACACACCAAACAAACTATAAATGGGCACTTACATTTTGAGGGTATATCGGATAACAAAATCCTTTGCCCTTCAAAAATACACAAAGCACTCTCAGCAGTTGAGGTGGAACTGATGAACAATCAGGATCAAAAGAGACTTGATTGACTCACAAGAGAGGAGGTGAACACCTAATATTTCATCTTTGAACCACGACTTAATAAGTAAGAAGTAAAAGTTTTCTGGGAGATACTCACACTTAGATCTTCAGACACAGGTGAGTAAAGCAAGCAATTATATAAAGCATTTATTGCGATTATTTTATGTGATAATTTAAATTAAAGCTTTTACAATTTTACAGTTATAACCCACCCTCAATCCGTAATCCTAATTTTAAGGGACAACCACAACCCAAGCCCCGGATCCTGATACAAAGAGGACTAAGACTACAGGAAGTGGAAGTGGTTAGTAAATGTAAAGTCCTAAGAAGAGAACCTACAAGGGAATAATTATTGCTTAGCTTAGTTCTTAAAATCTTGGAGGCTGGTTATGAAATCCGGCCTGGAACTTCACTTTCACTTTTCAATAAATTCTATATAATATTTATGAGTTGAACTAATATATAAGCACACAGTGGAGGATAGTGTGAGCATCAACGTCAGTTGCAGAAGGGATGACTCTTGATATCAAAAATATAGAATCAAGTCCAAACAAAAAAAACCTATTTTATAAAAATTTTTTTTTAACAATTAGTACATTATTTTACATTAACACTTTAGTTTTCATTATATTTTCACCTTTATTTTTACTTAAGAGTTGTTTTTAGTACCTTATGAAACAATAAGAACCTCTATGGCTTCTTATTGCAAAGGGTTGTAAATGTTTTCCACACAATGTTTTATCCTCTGCACTCTGTATGCTCTATTAAGAATATCAAATTTAGTTTTACATATATATATATGCACTTCCTATCATCTAATTTTTACTTTAACTTTAATTTTAATACCTTTTTCTAATTCTTTTACTTTCCAGTAGTTTGAGTCATAGAAGTCTCTGATCGTCTACTTCTACTAAAATTTCTGTAATAGTTAATAATTTTATTATATCACTCCACTAGTACATTCTTTTTAAGTTTGTTTTATATCTACTAGTTTCATTTATTTTTATATAGTTTTTCCATACATTGATACTTTATTTTACTATACCTCCTTTTACAGATATTACTTCTTATCAGATCTTCAATAGAGGTATTCTTGAGTTGCGTTCCGCAAAGAACAATTTCTCACAATTAGGAAAAAAATTTATGGAATTGTCTTAATAATTATAATTTACTCTTATTATTATCTCAACTTCTGAAAAATACTAATATGTAGTAACATTCTAAATCATAAATACTTTAACTATACAAACAAAAATATAATTTTATCTATTTATGTCAGACAAAGATGGGGAGGTGAAAGCTTGAACGCTTTCCCACTCACTCTTGTCTATAACTACCCCTTTCAATGACTTTCTACGCAGTCTCATCTTTTCTCTGTCCAACTCTCCGACCCCAGACTTAACCGCTGTGCTCACTCTTACATGTACTCTACTGGTAAAGTCTGGAACACACTCCCTTTAACTATTTTCCCAACTTCCTTTGACTTGCATATTTTCAATTGCCGTGTGTCGGGTCACGTGGGCCATTAGCGACCAGATTCAAAATGTTTATAAATTCTGGTGGAATTTGGTGGGCCTCCGGCCTTTGCTCACCAGGGGAGAAAAAAAATTATATATATATTATATATATATATATATATATATATTAGTGATGGATCGGATGTCATATTTTCCAATTTGCGGATGCGGATGCGGATGCGGTTGTTGAATTTTGGAGAAGTGCGGATTGGATGCGGATGTTGATTTTTTGCGGATGCGGATGCGGATGCGGATGCGATTTGAATTTTCGAAAAGTGCGGATGGATGTTGAATTTTCGCGGATGCGGATGTTGAATTTTCGAAAGTGCGGATGCGGATGCGGATGCGGATGTTGAATTTTCAAAAAGTTCAAATGCGGATGCCGATGCGGATGCGGATGCGGATGTTGCGGATTTTGTTTTTGGATGCGGATGCGGATGATATATATATATATATATATATATATATATATATATATATATATATATATATATATATATATATATATATATATATATATATATATATATATATATAATATATATATATTTCACTATCACCTTTCCCACTTTCGTGAGGTGGTGCCCGCCACAATTCCCTTACAAACATAACTATTCTTACCTTTCAACGCTTTCACCACCTCCCTCCATCTCTGTCTCCACAAATCTTCTACCCTCGTCTAAACTCAAATTCCTTCCATCAAAATCACTCTCACTCCATCCATCCATCCCCACTTCGGCCTTCCCCTCCCCCTACCCTTCCCCTATCTACATCGGATCTACGTACCTTGCCAATCATTCTGTTCTCTTTCATTCTTCACATATGTCCAAACCATTTTAGCACATCCTCCTCCTCTCTATCAATTACACTCTTCTTCCATTTACACATCTCCCTTATTCTTTCATTTCTAATCCTATCAATCCTTCTCAATTTATATATCACTCTCAAATCTTTCATCTCAAAGACATTGAAACTTTTTCTCGACCGAGCACTTATCGTCTATGTTTCACACACATACAATACAGAAGGTGAACACATACATTCAAACATTCTTATCTTTATTTCTTTCGAAATTTTTCCTTTCTTCCATACTTTTCTTAGGCCCCCCAATACTTTCATTCCTTCTACCACTCTGTTCTTTATTCCTTTTTCCGTCCCACCCTTACCTTCCACCCAACATTACTAGATATTTGAATTCATTCACCTCCTCAAGTTTCCATTCTCACACTTCTACAAACCAATTCCTCCCTCCACATTTCCTCATCCCCACCTCCAATCCTCATAACTTTATTCTTCGCTGGATTGAATTTCTATCTCGTGTTTGCACATTTCCCTTCAAACTCTCTCACAAGTATTCTCACCTTTTCTCCAGATTCTGCCACCAACACATGCCGCATCATCTGCAAAAAGTAAAACATTCACTTCACATTCACCCTCCATATTTCTCAACGTAAAACTCTTCCCTTCTCTCTCCATTTTTCTAAGTAAACCATTCATCAATAGATTAAATAACATGGAGATATTACAAACTCCTGTCTCAATCCCACTCCTATGCTAAACCAATCCGATAGTTCTCTCTTCACCCTCACTCTTGATCTACAATTCGCATATATATAAATATATATATATATATATATATATATATATATATAATATATATATATATATATATTATATATATATATATATATATATATATATATATATATATATATATATATATATTATTAGTGATGGATCGGATGTCATATTTTCTAATTTGCGGATGCGGATGTCGAATTTTGGAGAGGTGCGGATGCGGATGCGGATGCGGATGTTGAATTTTTGAAAGTGCGGATGCGGATGCGGATGCGGATGTTGAATTTCCGAAAGTGCGGATGCGGATGCGGATGCGGATGTTGAATTTTCGAAAATGCGGATGCGGATGTTGATTTTTGTGCGGATGTTCCGCATCCGCGCATGCGGATGCGGATGCCATCACTATATATATATATATATATATATATATATATATATATATATATATATATATATATATATATATATATATATATATATATATATATATATATATATATATATTAATATAAATGCTATTTGCTTGAAGAGAGATATAGCCTAAAAAACTTTGGAAATTTATGAAATTTGGTAAAAAAATTGACCGTCTTCAAGGCTATATCTCGAAACCAACGAATCACATTGAATAAAGTATAGAGAGGAATTTGTATCACCATCCTTCCTCTATACACCCACCAAAAATAAATGTTATAGTTGTAGTTCTTTTGTTTTAATTATTTTGTCCTAAAGGGTGAATTTTTTTTTCAAAATTTTTTTTTAAATAGCTGTTCAGCTTTGGGCTTAAAACATTTTTCCTGTAAATCTAGGAACAAAAGTCTGTTACAAGTTTTTGTTGCCAATAGAATTCTGAATATATAGTACAAATTTCAGGTCATTCCAAAAAGTGGTTTGGCCTCAAAATTTATTTGAAAGTCAAATTTCAAAAAAAAAAAAAAAAAAAAAAAAAAAAAAAAATAAATTTTTTTTAATAGTTATAGACTCAGGAAAACAATAGAAAAAGAGAAAAGCTAAATACACTGAAAATTTCAGGAGAATCTGCTGAAAATTAAAAAAAAAAAAAATGGAATTGGATTGTCCCCTCAAGTATAATTTCCCATTTTAACCCCGGCTGGCAAACCCTGGTTTTCCCTGATTTTTAGCCGGGGCCAGGGTCAGTAAAAATAGCCAGGGTTGGCCGGGGCCCTGGTCGGTTCCTATTATATATATATAATATATATATATATATATATATATAATATATATTATATAATATATATATAAATATATATATATATATATATATATATATATATATATATATATATATATATAGGAACCGACCGGGGCCCCGGCCC